>BQNB010049176.1:0-42173 GCA_026074375.1 Tanacetum coccineum | reverse complement strand
TGGAACTTCTTAAGGTCTTTAAACATCAACTGATTATTCTTAGACAGTTCATTGTTTGCTTCTTTGAAATGGTTATTTAATGAATCTAAGCTTTTATTTTTAGTTTTGAAATCTTCAATTTATCAACTAAAGCCTTGTTTGATGATTCCAAACATTTATTTCGGTTTTTGCTGTCATCAATTTCACATTTTAGTTTCTGAATTAAAGAAGCAAGCAAATCACATTCTTGATCAAGATTATCAGTATCATCTTGGTCATCCTGAACTCTATCATAACATATATCCAATGAATCAATAGTGATATTGGTGTCACCATGTTCTGCCAAATATATGTCATTACTAGATTCAGGTTGCTCAGGATGTTCATTTTCCATGGCAAACACATTATAGTTGTCATTATTGTTTTGTACCTTATGCATTGGCTTGTCATCAAAGATTGGTCCAGAATTTTCAACTGGATCTGGAGTAATCTCTTGAAGCTGTGCCATGTACATATAATGTGCTTCCAATTCCTGATCATCAGACTCATCATCAGTATCATCTTTCCAATCAGCTTGTTCTGCATTCAACTGAACCCTAGCTTCCTCTTGTTTACACAATAACATCTTTTCCTTGTGATAAGCTGCATCCTTTACTCGTTTCGGTTTTTGACATTCCCTT
Source organism: Tanacetum coccineum (assembly GCA_026074375.1). Classification (NCBI taxonomy): domain Eukaryota; kingdom Viridiplantae; phylum Streptophyta; class Magnoliopsida; order Asterales; family Asteraceae; genus Tanacetum; species Tanacetum coccineum. The sequence goes on along the minus strand of BQNB010049176.1, from coordinate 41,514 downwards.
GATACATGCCCATATTCCTTGCAGTTGTAACACTGAATCCCAGACTTTTGCACTACCGGAGTACCTACATTTTCCCTAGCCCCAGCAACATTAACTGCCCTCTGATTATCATACCCAGTTCCTCTGTTGATTCTTGGAGAATTATCTTGATTAGCTCGACTGGTGTTTGATGAAGTTCGAAGGTTGTTGTTGGTAGGTTTGTAGATTTTCTTAAACGAGAGAGAAATTAAAGCCATGAGTTTGTCAATCTCTTTGTCCTTGGACATTTCATCATCTTCAGTAACCGTATCAGGTTCTGGATCATAAGTAGGAGCAGAAGAGGTAACAATTGCTTTTCCTCTGTTTCTGGTAGATTGTTGTGATCTGGTGGAGGAATATTGAGTGTTTTGAGTAGGATGGTTTTGATGATGGTAAACTGGTTGTTGTTGAGCAACAAGTGCAAGTGGATTAGCAGTACGTGCTAGTCTTTCAGCTCTTATCTCATTGACTTCATTCTGGTGTTGCTTCAGAATGTCATAAAGCTTGTGATAGGAGACAGTCTTCAGCTCTTGGCTCTGCTTAACAAGTGTCACAAACCTTTGCCATTCTGGTTGTAGTTGAAGTAAGAACTGGACATTCACTTGATGATTAGTAACATGACACTGATTTCGGACAAGCTCATTCATCATCTTGTAAAACCGTGAGTAATACGATTCAAGTGATTCACCATCCCGTGATGTGAATTTTCCAAACTCCCAATATGCTAACCAACTAAGCTCACTCAGGGACTTAGTAGATATTGGAGGAGTATGTGTTTGTGAAAGATATGACTTTTAATGCACAAACTTCACCTACTCCTTTACAAGACGTTAGCTATTTATACTACTTAGGTATGGTCATATCCACATGAGTGATAAGTGTGTGTCCCAATGCTGATATGTTAATACATATTGTACACTTTTGTCTCTACTATAATTTTATTCTAAGTATAGGATAAACACTCTTTCTAAGGTCAATGCTGACACTGATCTTGTCTTCATACCCTATTCAGTATAGTTTGACTTCAGGCAGATAAGAGCTTGGACTTATCTGTTTCAAACTATCCCGCCTATTCTTCAGTCTTTCATCTTCAGGGTCATCAAGTTGTTGGAGATCGTATGTAGTTTAGTGAGTATATTGCCACAACTCACTGAACTCATCACCTTCTTCTTTGGCTTAGGCTTTATTCACTGAGAACCGTCTCACTGAATGCTAGAGTCTTTCTTGTAAACTTAGGTTGAGCATCTTAAAGGTAACTCAATGAGTGACTATTCACTCAGTGACCTTAGAATTTTAAAGGATATTAACACTTAAGTTATATTGTATTCAAATCCTAAGTGAGAGATCATTAGGCACTGAATGAGCCTAACAAAAACTCGTTACATGATTATGAACAGCGTAAATCCAGATTAAGGTCAAATGAATACTTTTGCTTGTTGGTATGTTGAAAACATGATCATACTAGGTTTAGAAAGAAATTTCAGCCTTGTCTAGAGGTGTTTCATATAAGATTTGAGTTATCAATGAAATCACTCCAGACTAGACATTGTTATGGATATTGTAACCACCGATTGGGCCATCCATATTTGCACAGGTCATTCAGTAAACGTTTGAGGAGCTAAGGAACTTTAAATCATAAACCAACAACTCAGTCATTCTAATACCAAGATGAAATATCTTATATGAAGCTTCCTAGTTATTGTGATACGGTAATAATCGACATTTAAACATTTCCACTCAAGAACTGGAAATGTTAGCCACGTTCAAAGCGTAAAATAAAGTTATGTCTTGTAATTGTTTTTTTGAATACATTTTTTTATACTATTTCAAATGTTACATTTAGACCCCTGATATGATGAACGGCAAAAATACCCTTGGAGTTTTTGCACTTTTACGACTTCGTGTCCTTAAACTTAAAAGATATACCCAAGTAAACCTGACCTTTGAAAGAGTGACATAATTAGACCCATGTATTATTACTTTGATAAAGTAACATTTATAGTCCCCTTTTAGTTATAGAGTTTATCTTGAAAGTTTTACGATTATACCCCTGCATATGAAAAGAATTACAAAACATGTCCACATTGCCAAATGCAAGTTTATTTTAACATGTTTCAATAGACACTTTATAGTTATAATAAAACACACCAACAAAATTAAAGCATTTACACACACGCTGATTAAATTAACGACTAGATGTTAAGCTAGAATGCAAAACGGGTCAAATAGGGTTTTCAAATGAAAACGCGAGGGTTTTTAAGTTCAATCTCTTTTATTACTGTATCAAAGCACTTATTTTAACATTCTTAAGATTAATAGGATAGATAAAACAATATTTATACAAGTTAACTCAATAGATTATGTAAAAACATGAAAATATAGGTTTTCGGTGTGACCCGTTTTGTGCGATCAAACAGGTATAACACATAGGTTTTTTGAGTTCAAAGCTTATATATTATTCGAATATTTACCAGACCATATGAACATTATAAGGGTATTAATATACAATAAAGCTACGAACCTGGTCTTAGAGCTATAGCTAGAAATGGGCCAGAAATCCGGGACTTTTAAGAATCGGGACTTTTAGCTTCGTACGCCTAGAATAATGACTCCAGGGCTTCGTTTCTTGGTTTCTTTTGCTTCCTTTCTAAACTTGAGCCTTCTTAAGATCTCTTAGGATCTCTTAGAGCAAAGTATTGCTTCTATGTAAGGTTTATAGAGGAGGAAGTGGGGGATGAAGAAAAATGAAGTGTTTAGGTCCCTATTTATAGTCGAACCACCCTTAAGGATCAAGGTAAGCTTGTAATCTAAGATGGGACATATGTATAAGATAGGTAGGTATGTGGATAATCTAGTGTATGAGTTGTATAAGCTAGGAAGTAGCTATGGTGAGTTGGTTTTGGTCTTGGTATGTCGTAGGTACAAAAGAAGAAACAAGAGAACATGTGATCAATTTTATATAATAAAGGATGAAGATATTTGATGAGAGGTGCTTGTAATCATCTAGGGAGGTAATGTTCTTGTCATTGAGGTGCTTGGTTGGAAGAAAAACTTTCAAAATGGGTTACTTTGCAAAGGTTTTTGATTTCGGGTACATTAGGGCTCACTAGGGTTCGGGTTGAGTTTTCTAGCTTGTAATTCGTGTACATTTGATTGAGAATGATAGTTTACTGATCCTAAGACTTATATTAAGGATTATAATCAAAATTTGATAGGTGGTTTGGGTTAAAATGGGTAGAAAATGAGTAAACAGGTCAAAGTTCCAATTAGGGCACAATTAGGGTTTTCTAGTTTTATTTCTTGTACATTGTTGTTAATATGGTGAAATGATGATGGAATGTGATTGATAATGTTGTAATTAATGTTATTACAACTTATTTAAGTATTTGTTTAGGTTTACAATGGATAAAAATGAAGAAACGAGTCATGGTTTAGAAACTAGCTTGGTTTTAGGGTTTAGGGTTTTGAATTAGGGTTTTGAGTGCAAAAAGATGTATAAAAGCTTATGAATAGAATAATTAGGGTTTACATATTATTGAGTGTAGTAGCTTGTACACAAGTGATGGTGAAGAAATTAGAATGAAAACGGAGTGGGAGGAGTGTAAAGATGGCTATATTTGGAGATCAATTCTAATTGACTTGTATATTGAGCTTTTAAAGACTTGTACCTTGACTTGAAGAGATTTTATATTTCAAATGAGATATTATATTACTTTTACATATGCTTTGGTAGCTTGTGCATTCACTTTAGATGTTAACCTTTCATAAAGTTAGGGTTTAGTTAGGGTTTAGAGGCATACGATAAGAGTTTAAAGTACGTTTTGATATAACGTTGCAAATGGTACATTATAGGAATAATATACTTTGTAAAAATGATATTATGATATTGACTTGATATATTATGATGATTGCTTGACATATATGAAGATAAGATTGCCATATGTAGGTTGCCTAAGCCCGTTAACTTTAGTTATGCAAGAAATGTTGCACATTAAGATGTTGGCAAAGTAAGTAATGTAATAAAGTGAAAAATTTCCCTGAAAAAGGTGAGTTCATATGTAATTGATAGATTGTACATCATCTAACTTAATAGATAGATATTTACATTTATGAAAATTTTAGGTTTCTATAGTCCCCTATCCTTACAGAAATCTCGTCCCGAGATTTAATTGGATTTCGAAGAGATGATTGAAAACAGATGAGGATATTTAGCACAAATTTCGTCTTCGCGTTCCCATGTAAACTCTGGTCCTCTTTTAGAGTTCCATCGCACTTTGACTATAGGAATACAACGTCGCTTAAGTTTCTTGATTTCACGATCCAAACTTCCACTGGTTCTTCTATAAAGTTGAGTTTGTCATCGAGTTAAAGGAATGATGAGAGATTCATCAGATAAGCATTTCTTGAGTTTAGAAAAGTGGAAAGTACTACTAAGCTCTTTAGGAAGCTCTAGTCTGTATGCCACTGGGCCAATTCATTCAAGGATTTCGAATGGTCCAATGTATCAGGAATTAATCTTTCCTCGTTTTCCGAATCGAAAGATACCTTTGCGAGGTGATACTTTCAACATAACATGATCGCCAACTTGAAATTCTAAAGGCTTTCGCCTTACATTGGCGTAACTTCGGGTCCCGTAAGTTGAGAATCTCCAACTTCGGCCCAGCAAACAGGTGATCTGCACTTTCGTCCATAAAGTGCTTCGAACAGTGCTGCCTTGATACTGGCATGATAAATGTTATTGTAGGAAAATTCCACCAATGGTAAATGTTTATCCCATCCTTTCCCGAAATCTATAACACAAGCTCGTAGTATGTCTTCGAGTGTTTGGATGGTCCTTTCACTTTGTCTATCGATTTTAGGATGATATGTTGTACTCATGTCTAATTGAGTACCTAAAGCATTTTGCAATGATTGCCAGAATCTGGATGTGAAATGGCTGTCACGATCTGAGATGATAGAAATTGGCACGCCATGTCGAGAGACTATTTCTTTGATGTATAACCTTGTAAGAGTTTCCATGCTATCAGTCGCTCGAGTGGGAATGAAATGCACTGATTTGGTAAGGCGATCGACAATAGCCCAGATGGTGTCATGTCCAGTTAAGGTTTTGGGTAACTTTGAAACAAAGTCCATTGTTATTCTTTCCCATTTCCATATAGGAATTTCTGGTTGTACCAATAAGCCAGATGGCTTTTGACATTCTGCTTTAACTCTAAAACATGTCAAACATTTGCCAACATATTTTGCGATGATTGCCTTCATGTTAGGCTACCAATAGAGTTTCTTTAGATCATGGTACATTTTATTAGAATCTGGGTGAATAGAATATTTCGATTTATGAGACTCATTCATGATTAAGTTTCTTAAACTGCCAAAAAGTGGTAACCAGCTACGATTCTTGATACAACGAGTTCCATCAGGATGAATTTCAAATGATTTGTCCATTCCTCATAGGTTCTCGTTTTTGACATTTTCTTCTTTGAGGGCTTCATTTTGGGCTTCGAGAATTTGAGATGGTAATTTTGGATGAACGGTTAAGATTAATGCTCGAACTCGGAGAGGTTTGGTTCATTTCTTTTGACTTAAGGCATCTGCCACAACATTTGCCTTACCAGGATGATAGCAAATCTCACAATCATAATCTGCGAGTAATTCTAACCATCGGCGTTGCCTCATATTCAATTCTTTTTGACGAAGAATATGTTGAAGGCTTTTGTGATCAGTGAAAACTATACACTTTGTACCGTATAGATAGTGTCTCTAGATTTTAAGAGCGAATATTACTGCTCCTAATTCAAGATCATGAGTAGTATAGTTTTCTTCATGAGGTTTGAGTTGTCGAGATGCATAAGCAATGACTTTTTCTCTTTGCATTAATACAGCTCCTAGACCTTGAAGAGATGCATCACAATAAATGACAAAGTTATCGTTTCCTTCTGGTAATGCTAAGATTGGTGCTTCACAGAGTTTTTGTTTAAGGAGTTGAAAAGCTGATTCTTGTTCTTCGCCCCAGGTATAATTCTTGTTTTTCTGGGTTAATTTAGTCAAAGGCTTTGCAATTTTTGAAAAACCTTCGATAAATCTTCGGTAATAGCCGGCGAGTCCTAAGAATTGACGCACTTCTGTGGGTGTAGTGGGAGATGTCCAATTCTTAACAGCTTCAATTTTGGCAGGGTCAACATGAAGTCCTTGACTATCGATGAGATGACCAAGAAATTGCACGATACGAATCCAGAATTCACATTTAGAGAACTTGGCATACAATTTCTCTTTTCGGAGTAATTCCAAGATGATTCTGAGATGATTTGCATGTTCTTCTTCGTTGCGAGAATAGATAAGAATATCATCGATAAACACTATTACGAATTTATCCAAATAGGGTTTACATACACGGTTCATGAGATCCATGAATACCGCAGGTGCGTTTGTTAAACCAAATGGCATGACTTGAAATTCATAGTGTCCGTATCTTGTTCTGAAAGCAGTTTTAGGAATATCTTCTTCCCTTACTCTCAGTTGATGATAGCCTGATCTTAAGTCGATTTTTGAGTAAACGCTTGAGCCTTGAAGTTGATCAAATAAGTCATCGATCCTGGGCAATGGGTACTGATTCTTTATGGTAAGTTTATTCAACTCTCGGTAATCGATACACATTCTTAAAAATCTATCTTTCTTTTTAACAAATAAGACAAGAGCTCCCCAAGGTGATGTACTTGGTCGAATAAAACCTCGGTCAGTTAGTTCTTGAAGTTGGTTAGATACCTCCTGCATTTCTGAAGCAGCTAATCTATAAGGTGTTCGAGCTATAGGTGTTGCTCCGGGGATTAAGTCGATTTGGAATTCTACTTGGCGAACAGGAAGGATACCAGGTAGATCTTCAGGAAAGACATTTGAGAATTCTTTGACTACGAGAATGTCTTCTAGTCTTTTCTCATCTGATTTATTCTCCATAACTTGAATCATAAAAACTTAACAACCTCGGGATATATACCTTTTGGTTTTTATATAGGATATGAGATTTAGTCGAGTTTTACTTTGATCACCTTGAATGATTAGAGTTTCACCGTTGATAGGGATATGAACGACTTTCTCGTCACAAAGAATTCTGGCATGATACTTGGATAACCAGTCCATACCGATGACAACATCGAAACTACCAAGCTTAATTGGCATGAGATCGATTTCAAAAGGTTGATTTAGCAAAGTTAGAGTGCAGCCTTTAATAACTGTATTTGTACTTACTAAGTTTTCGTCAGCCATTTCGATATCATAAAAGGTATCTATTGTAATAGACGGAATATTTAGCTTAGAGGCAAGAGATATGGATATAAAGCTTCTATCAACTCCAAAATCAAACAATACTTTGACTAAATGTTAATTTAGAAGAAACATACCCGTAACGACGTTTAGGTCTTGTTGAGCATTCTTATCTCTTAGGATTTAGGCTCTTCCTTGGGCATTGATGTTGGTCTTGCAGTACTGATTTGTATAATGTCCTTTTTCTCCACAGGCATGACATACAACTGTTACTGGTAGTTGATTATTTCCAGTAGCTGGCCTCTTGCTTTGGCAGTTCTTGCTTAAATGGCCCATCTTGTTACAAATATTACATTTGCCAGTACAAGGTCTGGTGTGATGGAAATTAAATCTTTTATACAGAGGGAGATCTCTAGCATACCTACTATTTTCTGATGGAGTAACAGCATAGGCTCTACCAGCTTCTTGCCTTTAGTTTTGATGATTGTTGTAACGATTATTGGTGTTACGGTAGTTGTGGTTGCTGCGGGAATTGTTGTTGAAAGTTCTTCTGTCGTCAAACTTTCTTTTGTTGTCAGTTGATACTTGCATTGGAACATGCTTAGTTACTTGATCCATTAGCCTTTGGGCTATGTTAATGGCTTCCTCTAAAGTTTTAGGTTTAGAGGCAGTAACATTTCCTTCAATGCTTCGAGGCAGACCCCCAATGAAAGCTTCCAAGAGTTTCTCGGTACTTGGCACCATATTTGGACATAAGGTTGTCAATTCTTGGAATCTTCTAACATAGGGTTTAAGATCATTTCCGTTTACAATTAGATTGAAAAGTTCTTCTTCCATCTTTCTGATCTCAGTCCGGGGACAATACTTATTCGTCAGAAGCCTTTTTAACTCAGTCCAGGTGATTTGATTAGCTTGCTCTATTCCCATAGGCTGGGCATATGTATTCCACCAAGATAAGGCATCGTTAGTTAAAGTACCAGTGGCGAATGTTACTTTGTTTTCTTCAGCACATCTGCTACGAGAGAATACTGATTTGGTTTATTCAAACCAGCGAATAAGGCCTACTACTCCTTTCGTACCATTAAAGTAGAAAGGTAAACTCTTTGTAGTTTCCCGTTTTCACTGCAGGAGTTCCAGTAGGATTGGTGTTCCTGTTGGGATTACTAGCACTTGCCGTTGTCGCAGCTTGAGTTTCTAGAGCTGTAGTGACACTGTCAGCAACTAGCTTTCTAATGGCAGGTTGAGTCATAGTCAGTGCTTCCGATGTTGATGCTCTTTTTAGAGGCATTCTATCATCAAAAGACAACACGTAATAAGAATGATATCACAAGAGCAATGCTTAAAATATTTAAAGGGAAATACTCAGTTTTGAACTTTAAGCATATTTTGGATATAGGTTATGAGATGATAATTATAATGATGCGTATAATGGATGAATGATGAATGAATGGTGATGGATGAATGATGAATGATGAGATGCATAAAGCGGTAAAAACAACAAGGTAGATAACGGGATTGCCTTTATATTAAGAACAACTTGCCTTAGTACTATACATAGTCAAGATTTGACAAGTGTTTTTATTTATACCACGCATCCCGTGGCTAGGTTAAAGCTAAAAACTGGAATTTAAACTAGAAACTGGATGATCACTCTATGCGGTTCTTGAGTTCGATGATGGAATCCATGAGAATCTCTATGTCTGCTTGGTGACGAGCATTCATGTCATTGATAATGTCTCCTAATTCATTGATTCTAAAGCGGGCTAGGGAAATCTTATGGTTACTATTCATTTGTTTTCTTTGGATTTTGGTGATCTGAGCACGAGCTTGCTGTAGTTCGGCTTCCAAAGCATCAAAATCTTGTTGAATGATGATTCGCCCCTTTCTGAGACCTTTGATGCCGTTTTCAATATGTTTGATACGCTCGATAGGGAGTGCATCTAGACTGTTTAGGATATCCTGAATTTGCTCCTCATGTCATTCTATAGTTAGCTTCCGAGAGGTTTCACCAATCTCAAAGGCTTGAGATTGGGACGGGGTAGAAGAAGATGATTTTGTTGGTGAAAGAAGTCCATCCGGAAGAAAGAATTCTTGAGGTTTAGGAGGTATGATAATGGGAGGCGGGATTGGTGATTTTTTAGTATATAAAGCTTGTAAAACTTTCATGTATGGATCGTCATGAAATAAAGAAAGAGTTGGTGAAGCTAGCAGGAAAATTCCAAATGAATTGGAAGCACTTGAGTAAGTTTTCCCTGGAGAGGCCGGGACATAATCCGGAGAAGCCGGAGGGGTTATAGTTTGGAACTTAGAAGAAAAAGGCATCCTCAAAATTAGAAATTAGGATGTCGGGGGGAAGACATCGTTCTGTTAACATAAACCCAGCGGTTAAATAACATAAGTTATTATTTCTGTTATATTATAGTTATGTAACTTTACATACCATTCTGGAGAGAATTTATTGCTGGAACGGAGGCAATTCTTACGATGGAAAAAGAAAAATAGTTATAGTAAGGTTTCAACCTTGTTCTCTATAACGTTGGCTCTTGATACCAAATATGTAACACTCCCATCTTACAATATAGCTGCAGAAAGCTAATCTGGGGTATTACTTCAAAGGTACAACAGGTCCATCATCATTAGAAAATGAATCAAAAAGGATGTCATTTTTGAAAATAAGCTTTATCATTCGTTTATGTATCTCAGAGGTGTTGTTACATAGAGAGGTTCCTAAAAATTCTAAAATTACCAACATTTGAATGATAACGGTTTTTCTCCATCTCTTTCCTTGTCCTCGACAACTCTGTGTCACTTAGTTACCTGAGAGATAAAAACAATGGCCTAAAAAGTCAAACACAAAGGCTTGAGTAGTGTGTCTCCATAGGTTTATAGTAATATAATTTAAATGAATGCGATTTTTGGGTTATGTTGATTATACACCAATTATTGAAAAAGCATATTTTTTATATCCATTAGCTCATGAAATCCGAAGCCTTGGGAATATCGTTTGAGATGTTATAGCCCATACGGGATGCCTTTGCCAAACATCTGCGTGATTTCTAATGATGTGCCATTGGTTTACTCGTATCCTGGGCGTACACGTACGGGGGTCCAGCCAAATAGATCTTATTAACTCATTCGCGCTTATACGGAGAGTGAGTATATTACACGGTTCATGATTATGTGGACTGTAGAAGGCAAAGAGCAAGTTACTTAGGCAATAGTATGTGTGTGTGGTGAATTAGCATATAGAATAAATTGCTTAATGTTCTTAGTCATGTATACCCTCGGTCGTGGGTTAATATGAAAATATTGAAAAGCGGGTCTTCGTAGTTATGAACTCCACCTAAACAGTTATAGGGAAATTGATCAGCAAATGTATTGGGAATGAAAGTAAACGGCTTTCGTCACGGTAAACCTGGGGTAATATATAGTTTAGTTTGATTGAATTTGTTTTACATTATAAATGAATATCATCTTAGATTGAATTGTTCATGGAGTATTGTATCAGCGTTCGGGCCATTCATAATTCATCCGAGGATCAGTCAGTAAAATGTTTTGAGTGAGCTAGGGCACTTTAATCGTAAAACCCAACAACTCAGTTCAGAACGTTAAAATACAATATGAAGATCTTTTCTATGATAGCTCACTAGTATTGTGATACGGGTTAATCGATTTTAGCGGTTTGCTAATAACTGGAAATGTCTAAGCACGGTCAAGCGTTAATTTAAGTTATGTCTTGTATGTTTTTGATACATTTTTTATAAGTTTCAAACTTTACATTTTAGGACCCATTGAGTATGAAAAAGTGGGAAAATGATAACCTTGGAGTTTGCACTATTTACGAACTTTGGTCCTTAACTTAACAAAAAGATCAAGTAAACCTTTGGACTTTGAAAGTTGAACCTAATAGAACCCCTTGCTGTTATTACTTGATAAAGTGACAATTTATTGTCATTTAGTTTATAAGTTTCAAAAGTTATCTATATTACCCCTTTGCATGGAATTAATTACAAAACTTTTCCAAATTGCCATTGCAAGTGTATTTTACATTTCCAATAGACGTTTATAAGTTATAAATAAACCAAATTATGTGAAGATTTAACGACGAAACTCGCCTGTGTTTATATTAACGAGTCGTTAAGCTAAAAGCAAAAACGGGGGTCAAATTAGGGTTTCAAAATGAGAAGACGCTCGATGGGTTAAGTTCAATGCTCGTTTTATGACTTATCCAAATAGCACTTTGTATTTTAACTTTATTTAAGCTTATTAGAGATGATCGAATTATTAACAATAGTTTACAAGTTTAGCTTCAATAGATTAAGTAAAAACATGAAATTAGGGTTACTCGGGTGTCGATTTTGGATCAAAACAGGTATAACACTAGGTTTTTGAGTTCAAAAGCTTTTTTTTATGGATTTTAGCATGATCATCCATGAACATTTAAGGTATTAATACAGATTATATGCTTAGAGAACCTACTGGTCTTGAGCTTATATGCTTAGAATAGGCCAGAATCGGCGACTTTTAGCTTTCGTACTGTACGCCTAGAATATGACTCCTGGGCTTCGTTTCTTCGGTTTCTTTTGCTTCCTTTTGAACTTGAGCTTTTAAGACTCTCTTATGGATCTCTTAGAGCAAAGTATTGCTTCTATGTAAGGTTTATAGAGGAGGAAGTGGGGGATGAAGAAAAATGAAGTGTTTAGGTCCCTATTTATAGTCGAACCACCCTTAAGGATCAAGGTAAGCTTATAATCTGAGATGGTACATGTGTATAAGATAGGTAGGTATGTGTAGAATCTAATGTATGAGTTGTATAAGCTAGGAAGTAGCTATGGTGAGTTGGTTTTGGTCTTGGTATGCCGTAGGTACAAAAGAAGAAACAAGAGAACATGTGATCAATTTTATATAATAAAGGATGAAGATATTTAAAGAGAGGTGCTTTGTACGCAAGCTAGGGAGTTAAGGTTACATTGTCATTCGCAGGTGGCTTGGTTGCAAGAAATACTTTCAAATGGGTTACTTTGCAATGGTTTTTGATTTCGGGAACATTAGGGGCTCACTGGGTTCGGGTTTGAGTTTTTATGGCTTGTTGTAATTGTGTACAATTTGATTGTGATTGATGTTCCGCCAGATATATGTCATTACTAGATTCAGGTTGCTCAGGATGTTCATTTTCCATGGCAAACACATTATAGTTGTCATTATTGTTTTGTACCTTATGCATTGGCTCATCATCAAAGATTGGTCCAGAATTGTCAACTTGATCTGGAGTAACCTCTTGAAGTTGTGCCATGTACATATAATGTGCTTCCAATTCCTGTTCTTCAGACTCATCATCAGTATCATCCTTCCAATCAGCTTGTTCTGCATTCAACTGAACCCCAGCTTCCTCTTGTTTACACAATAACATCTTTTCCTTGTGATAAGCTGCATCCTTTACTCGTTTTGGTTTCTGACATTCCCTTGATACATGCCCATATTCCTTGCAGTTGTAACACTGAATCCCAGACTTTTGCACTACCGGAGTACCTACATTTTCCCTAGCCCCAGCAACATTGACTGCCCTCTGATTATCATACCCAGTTCCTCTGTTGATTCTTGGAGAATTATCTTGATTAGCTCGACTGGTGTTTGATGAAGTTCGAAGGTTGTTGTTGGTAGGTTTGTAGATTTTCTTGAACGAGAGAGAAATTAAAGCCATGAGTTTGTCAATCTCCTTTTCCTTTGACATTTCCTCATCTTCAGTAACCGTAGCAGGTTCTGGATCATAAGTAGGAGCAGAAGAGGTAACAATTGCTTTTCCTCTGTTTCTGGTAGACTGTTGCGATCTGGTGGAGGAATATTGAGTGTTTTGAGTAGGATGGTTTTGATGATGGTAAACTGGTTGTTGTTGAGCAACAAGTGCAAGTGGATTAGCAGTACGTGCTAGTCTTTCAGCTCTTATCTCATTGACTTCATTCTGGTGTTGCTTCAGAATGTCATAAAGCTTGTGATAGGAGACAGTCTTCAGCTCTTGACTCTGCTTAACAAGTGTCACAAACCTTTGCCATTCTGGTTGTAGTTGAAGTAAGAACTGGACATTCACTTGATGATTAGTAACATGACACTGATTTCGGACAAGCTCATTCATCATCTTGTAAAACCGTGAGTAATACGATTCAAGTGATTCACCATCCCGTGATGTGAATTTTCCAAACTCCCAATATAAATTGGTTTCAAGATCTTGAACATTGATTGATTCACCTTGTTTCAACCTTTCAATGGCTTTCCACATTTCACATGCATTCGGACAAGCATCAACTGTGGAGTAGATATCGTTATCTATCCCTGTGAGAATGATCTGAACGGCTTCAGCTTCAGCATTCAGTTGATCGCGTATGTCTTGTGAAACATTCTTATAGTTCTCCATATACCTTTCTGTAGTTGTTTCAGAACTACCTTCAGCAACTGGAACTGTCTTCTCAGCCCATTGATACGTGTATGGTGGATTTTGGAGACAATAGTGGATGAGTTCACTGTTAGGTTTGGTGTCAATGTATCTCTTGATTCTGGATTTCCACTGAACGTAATTACCTGGTGCTAACATTGGTGGACGATCTTTGCTACCCGCTTCCATGATAGCATTATGAAGAGCATTCGATGATTGAGTTTGCAAATTGGTATTTGAATTTGACATTTTGATGAAGTTGTGAATGGATATCGGATCTTAAGTGTTATAAAGTGTTGATTGTATTATGGTTTAGAATGAATGAAATTAACCTCCACGGGATTTTACAACTCTATGATTAAAACCGAGAAGAAAGTGAATTACTTGTCGGGATTTTACAAAATCAATAGAAAAACCGTAAAAGTAGAATTGATTTGAAGTTAAGGTTGATGTTTGATTAGTTAATTAACGTTTTAAGTCCAAGGTGTATGATTAATTAAAGTCCAAAGTCCAAGGTCCAATGAAACAAGGTTTGAAAAATTCGAAATTCTCAAACAGTTGCTAAACCGCCATCCAAATTAAGGTATGAAAGAGATGAAAAGAAAAAAAAACAGAAAAGCTAAAAATGCACCAGTAGAATTATAGAAAAGGTGATATAGGAACAAATTTTAAATGCTTTATCTTATATAATCTGTTCACCAAGATACATATAGCCAAAGATGTTTCTAAATTCCGTATCATAATTGCAAGTCTTATCTTCCTAGACTTTGGAAGCAAAACACAGTGACTTTTTAAGCAAAACGCAATGACTTTGGAAGCAAAACGTAATGACTTGAGCAAAACGCAATTACTTGAGCAAAACGCAATGACTTGAGCAAAACGCAATGACTTGAGCAAAACGCAATGACTTGAGCAAAACGCAACAACGAACACCCCTTCAGATAGGCAAAACGCAGCCAAGAAAAAATCTTCAAACTTTCTTGTAAGCTACGAAATGATGTTAAAACCACTTAGTAATGATGCAAGGAAGTGATCTAAGCCCGAAAGTACAAGTCTTTAACACTTTTAACCACGAAACAAAGATCGATCTTTGATTTTTTTTTTCTTGCTTTTTTCGTACCAAAGAAAAACCAACAAAAAACCCACGAATTTCTCACAAAACAAACACTAAACACCCCTTGGCGAGTGATACCACATGTTATCCCACTAATTTAATCCATTACACAACAAATTAGCCACGCACGAAGTAATCAAATTCGAACCACGACTTAAACGCGTATATGCAAGGAAACAAAATTCGCTGGCACTTTTGCTTACTATATAAAAAAAAACGAGACTAAGCTTACAACAACGAAAATTACAACTAAAATAACCAACGACTAAACCCCACCGTGGCGAATGATACCCCAATGTTATCCCATAAAGATTAATTCCATATTCTCATCCTATAGCTACTACTATAAGCAAATAAGATAGAAAAGAGATAAGGGAAAGTGAAAGATTAGTAGAAGAGAATAAAGAGGTGGTAGATTTACACAACACCGCAAGTGAGAAATGGTTACCAACACCCTCTCCATGTGTGGAGAGGGTTCCTATTAACCCCTTGAGCCATGTGTGGCACTTATGGGCTTTCTAACTTGTGGCCGGGCTTGGCTATTCTTGGCTTTGAGCCCGAAAACATGGGGACAAATATTAGGATTTACAAACCAAGCCCGTTTTGAACCCGCTACATATTACTTCAACAAGACTAATTACGACTAATAAAGGACCGATAACATTCTTGGTTCGAACTTATATAAAAATTAAGGCACATAACACAAAGAACGTGGGAACATGGTCCCGGATTACCCCCCCAGTTAATATTTTTTCGGATAATTTCTTCTAATGGCTTCAAGGTTGGCACAATTTCACGAGTGAGAATTTGATATTCATGAACATCAATTTCTTCCTCATGACGGATGTGACGGACTTGACCTTCTCGATCAATTCGAATATACAAAATGATGTCATCAGGAGAAGGAGGGTTGGTTTGATATGGACCATGTAGGGACACCATTTGCCAACTCGTCAAAGTGGACCATTTGTCAGTAATACGCAGGCACCCTCGCAAGTTAAGGTCTAGAATTTGAGCAAATTCTTCAAGAGATTGAGAAAAGAATTGATTTGTAAATCACGATACTCGATGAACATTTAACCTTCGTCAGAATAATTTAATATGAATTTGACTATAAAAACTCGAGTATGAATCGAGATAAATTGGTCATTAATTTCAAGGGAGGACACTCTGAACTCAGAAAAATGAACCAAAGACCGAAAATTGTTTAGATCCGCAAAGTCCTCAAAACAACCACCGACCCTCATGAATGTAGCGACTTTCAAGGTGTCTTAATCTTTATTTATAGGTGAACAGATATTCATTGTGAAATTCATGAGGATTAGTGTTCTTGTATTTTTATGTCGTAGACGATTTGCAAGGCAAGATTACCTAAAAAATGAAGTCACATTTTATTACCATTTACTTGTAATATTTTATGAGCATTGTTTCTAGTGTGTGCCTAAATGTGACAAATGTGGAGTAATGATTAACTCAACCTAAAATCAAAATCCTAAGAGTTAATCCAAACGCTCTTTAATTTGATTTTGCTCATCCGAACATGTCGAAAAATACATATGAATCATATATCTCGACTTTTGTTCATGAGATCATTATTGATGTGTTTAA
Source organism: Tanacetum coccineum (assembly GCA_026074375.1). Taxonomy (NCBI): domain Eukaryota; kingdom Viridiplantae; phylum Streptophyta; class Magnoliopsida; order Asterales; family Asteraceae; genus Tanacetum; species Tanacetum coccineum. The sequence goes on along the minus strand of BQNB010049176.1, from coordinate 25,090 downwards.
AAAACATTTTTAAGTTGTATTAACAATTGCATAACAACAATTTTTATTATGCCCCTTAACGTGAGTGATTTGATAAATAAAAATTAGGGTTTTGGTTCGAAATAACTTTTCGACAAACTCGCTTGTGTATGCATAATTCTTTGTCTACGGGAAGAAATATTCGTATAATTGTAACTAGTAGTTAATGGTACAAAATTGGAAAGAAAAAATGAAAAATCCAATTTCAATTTTTGAGTTTCATCTTGAACCCTAGACTCAAAACTGTAAAGAAAATAGATGAAAATGACTTACAATTGTGATCTTTGTCATGTTATGGATGATTATAGGTGTTGATTAGATCTTCAATTTAAGTTTTAATGGTTGGTTTTGAGTTTTTGGTTTGTTTTGTTCATTTTCGTCGCTTGCTGCAGAGAGGGGGTGTGTTTGATTTTGTGTTTAGAATTTTTTTTAACTAAGTGTGAAATATGGTGTCTGCTATTGGCGGTCCCATATCTGATCAGGGGGCTCTAAAAAATGCTTTTGGGGCCGCTTGGGATATGGGGGTCGCCTCAGCGAGGGGTTTTTGGACTTTAAAATTTTTGAAACGGATTTGCGAGGAAAAGTGACTAATTAATTTGTATTTCGTGAATTAAGTTTATCTAACTAGTTTTGGATGAAATAGTTTAAATTTGTCACGACAACAAAAGAACGCGGACTAGATTTAAGACAGTGAGAAGGATATGCGGACTAATATGATTTATGTAGAATGTGTTCCATCATTCCTTAAACCAAGACGTAGATAGTTAAACGATTCACGTTTAAGGGGTTTCGTAAGAATGTCAGTGATGTTGTCGACGGTAGACCTTTTTCAATTGAGATATGTCTTTTCCTGACATTATACGAAGAAATGGTGACGAAATTTGTTGTGTTGGTTTGAGAAATGTTGCACGGGTTTTTGCAAAGGTCAATCGAGCCTTTATTGTCGGCCACTATGATTCGGGACGTCGTCGAGTCGAACGTCGTAGTCGATAAGAGCTTTGATATGTGTTTAATCACATATCAATTTCCCTTATTAAAATGTGCTTAAATGACCAAAAATACATGAAAAATGCATTGTTTGTGTGTGTTTTGTTATTTGAATTATGCATGTAACGGATATATCAAATATGGACAAAAACGAAGCTAAAAATGACAAAACCCGAGCACGAGATTAGAAGGGCGTGAGAAAACGAAGCCGAAGGCATATTCAATTTTAATGGGCCACCCGTTACCCATTTTATTGGGGTTCGGGTCAGCCCTCATTATCTCTTGAAGTACTATTACCCTTAGGCCTACCATATAAAACCTTATAAAAATATACAAGTCCCATGTCTATATGCCTAAATCCATTTCATGGCATAGATTAAGCGAACAAACCAAAACTAGTCCAGGTCAAAGATATATACACAAACCGGGTCAAAGTTTTTGTTACAGCCCTTTCCCCTGCTTTTCCCTCCCATTTTTACAAACAACAACATACGCAGGGTTAAAAAAAATCTACCCTTCACTCACCACAAGTACCTTCTAGATGTCCTGACACGTTTGCTTAACCAAGGCCCCCTGGCGATCTAGCAATTTCATTGGCTATGGTTTGATGGCTCATGACCCTAGGGTGTTAAATTTATGGATTAAAAAAGTTTGTTAGAGATCAAAGGGGTCAGATGGAAGGCATATGGGACGCTTCTCAAGCCTAGAACCTCCTTCATTGCTTTAAATAGTGGCGGATATTTACACTTGCTGGATCATCTTAGCTTATAGTAGTTTTAGTAGCTTATTTAGTGTAATTTTAGCTTATTGTCTTTTTATTAATGTAATTTCCTTTTAAAAGCCTTGTAATCTCTTATTAATCAATAAAAGTTCAGTTTTACTCTCAATTATGTTGTTACTTTATTTTTATGCAAATTCGTAAAATGTGTTTAGAATTAAACTAATAAGCTCAATAAGCTCTCTATTACTAATAAGCCAGTTTTCATTCAGTTTAGCTTTCTAAAAGCTAAAACTGAATAGGCATTTCACTCAAACTACCACTCAAAAATTATTGAATAAGCCACTTGGAAGATAAGCCAGAAATAGAAGGGCTTATTCAGAGCTTATTCTTTAAGCTAGCATTGTAGATAAGCTCTATAGAGCATTTTATGTCCTTGTTTAGAGCAAAGGACAAGGTATGGTTACTTTTTTCATTTTAGCTTATTTTCTTATTTAGCTTATAAATTTGCTTATTGTGTGTTTATTAATGCTTTTATGTGCTTAATCTGTCTTTATGTTAGCTTAATATGACTTAAATTCCTAGTTTACATCATTTCATTTAGTTTTAGAAAAAATTACATGTTTCGTCCCTATGATTTATACCAAAACATCACGTTTCGTCCCTATTTCATTTTAATTACACTAGGCGTCCCTAATTTTGAAACTGGTAATGCTGGCCGTCCCTATTTTGGATGGTCGTTAACTTTTTTCGTTAAGTCTAATTATTAAAAGGGTATTTTGGTCTTTTTGCTCTTGTCACCACCATAGGGACGAAATGTGTAATTTTTTATACGAATCAACTTAAAAAAAGACCAAATTTTTTTTCCTTATTATTATTATTAGTATTATTATTACGAGCAATAATTAAAAAAATTTTATATGAATCAAATTAAAAAAAAAAATTTCTTTTTATAAAAAGAATTTTTTAAAAAAAATTTATAAATTTTTTTATTTCGGTTTCAGTTTACGAGCAATAATAAAAAAAAATCTTTAAAATTTTTTTTTAATTTTTTTTTATTTTGGTTTCAGTTTACTAGCAATAATAAAAAAAAATTAATTTTTTTTGTTTCGGTTTCAGTTTACGAGCAATAATAAAAAAAATTCTTTAATTTTTTTTTATTTTTTTATTTTGGTTTCAGTTTACGAGCAATAATAAAAAAAATTATTATTTTTTTATTTCGGTTTCAGTTTACTAGCAATAATAAATTTTATTTTTTTTATTTCTGTTTCAGTTTAAGAGCAATAATAAAAAAAATCTTAAATTCTTTTTTATTTTTTATTTTTTTTTATTTTGGTTTCAGTTTACTAGAAATAATAAAAAAAATTTATTTTTTTTAATTTCAGTTTCAGTTTACTAGCATAAATAAAAAAAATTTAAAATTTTTTTTTATTTCGGTTTCAGTTTACGTGCAATAAAAAAAATTTAAAATTTTTATTATTTCGGTTTCAGTTTACGAGCAATAATAAAAAAAAATTAAAATTATAATTTTTTTATTTTGGTTTCAGTTTACGAGCAATTTTATTTCGGTTTTTAGTTTACAAGAAGAAAAACAATAAGTCGCGGTGTTTTTTAATTTTTTTTAAAAAATCCTCGACTGAAAACCGAAGTAAAAATAAATAAAATTTTTAAACTGTTTATTATTGCCATAAAACTGGGGATAAAACCGAAATAAAAAAAAAATTAAAATTTTTTAAAATAAGAAAAAAAAATAATAGTAATAATAATAATAATAAGAAAAAATTACATGTTTCGTCCCTATGGTGGTGACAGGAGCAAAAAGACCAAAATACCCTTTTAGTAATTAGACTTAACGAGAAAAGTTAACGACCATCCAATTTGGGTCGGCCACGTTACCAGTCAAAAGTTAGGGTCGACGGTGTATTTAAAATGAATTTGGTACCGAAAACGTGGTGATTTTGAATAAAACAATAGGGGGGGGGGGGGGACTAATAATTTGTAATTTTTTTTCTTTTTTTTTTAAGAGCTTTAGTAAAAATTTGTCCAATTAGTAGCTTTAATCATGCTTATTAGTTTAGCTTATTATCCAGTAATTCATTTTCTGTCCCAAATTCTTGCTTATTTTTCCTGATTAGCTTAATGCCTTAATCTGTTTTTCACAAATTCAGGCTTAATTAGTGCTGTTTTGGCTTATAATGGTTTTCGAAATTTAAATGGGGTGTGTGGGTAAGCACTTTAATCATGGTATATAATTGTGTAACATAGCAGTTTTTTAGGTTTTCAAGTTAGTTTGCATCAAGCTCTAATTATGGTCTAGGTACTAGTTTTTAATTGCACTTTAAGTGCTTTGTTTAGTTTTGAGTTTTTTTATCAGATAAAAATTCCATGTCTGCTAGTTCTTAGTTGTGCTTAATTTCTGACTATGTTGTTATTATTAAAAATGAAAGCTTAAGGTATGTTTTTAATGCTCAAATCTGGTTTCTAATGCATCAATATGCACCTGTTTTTAGATCATGGACTTTGGAAAAAACCTTTTTGAGTCTTTAAGATCAAGAACTGTCAAAACAGTTTAAGTGGTAGTAGTTTTTTTTAGGAACTAAATGTGCAGGTCATTTGTGATTAGATTTTATCTTATCTTGATAAATTTTAATTGCTTTTGACTTATTATAGTTGTTTCTTATATGTTTTTAGTTTTTAGGTTGTCATGTTATAGTTTTTAAGTCTTAATTTGAGCTTTAAGTAGGTCATAAAATTTTTCAAAAAAGCCAAAAATAAAAAAGTGTAGTAGTCTGTCACTTTCATCTTACCTTTTTAGCTTATTTTCTTTAATAGAGTTTGCTTAATTTTTGCTTATTTGGGTATGGCTTATTAGGACTGTACATGTTTTAAGTGTTAGCTTTTTCTTAGTGTTATTTGTTTCAAATATTCTTTAGCTTAAATTTGGTTTAAAAGTTTTTCCTTAGAATTTGTTTTAAGTTGCTATCTAAATGGGTTTAAGTGTTTTTCCAGCTTATCTGTTTTGCTTAATTTTAATCATAAATTGCTTATTTGTTTTAGGTGTTGGTCTGTTTCAGTTATTCTAAAGTTTCTAGTGTGCTTATTGAGTCTAAACAATGTCCAATCAGTTAAGCTTAATGTCATTATAGTTGAAACCCAAACTGTCACTTTAGATCTGCTATTTATCTAGTTATAAATAAGGTTCTGGAGAAGTCTCTTAATTTAACGTGTTATTATGTTTGTTCCCCCCCCCCCCCCCCCCCCCCCCCCCCCCCCCCCCCCCCCCCCCCCCCCCCCCCCCCTTTTTTTTTTTTAGGTTTGTCAAAAAAAGAAATTTTAAATAAAAAAATAAGTTTTCACAAAGTAAGTCACAGGGTTCTGAACCGGTGACCTTCCCTCTTAACTCACCAACACCTCAACACTGCGGCCCTTGGGTCTTTTTCATAAGACCTTTGCACCATTTATTATTAATACTCATTTTTAGTTTTGGCTTATTTGCTTAATTGAATTTTCACAGCTTATTGGAATAAGCTGTGAATCCCAATTTTCTTCCTAAACCTTTAGAACAAGTTCTAGTATTTTTTTGAATTTTTTCATAATTTTTAGTTTTCATTTAATATTTTTAATTGAATTTTTAGTTTTAAAAGCTTTAAAAATAGTTTTAAAAATAATAAAAATAAAAAATATATATTTTCTTTTTCTAAAAATTAATTTTATCATTTTAGATTAAAAATTTGCATTTTGAGTTTTTAGAGTTTTAATTTGTCATTTTTAGATAATTAATTTGCATTTTTAATTTTAATTAGTTTTTAATTACTTTTATATGTCGTTAGATTTTTAAGTTGCCTTTGTTTCTAGCTTAGCATGCCTTTATGTGATTTTCCTTTACGTTATTACACTTAGGATTATAAAATCCAAAAATATTGATTATTCAGCACACAATACGAACCGAAGCTAGGTTTTCAAAATTCACACTTCGTCGGGATAAAAAACCGACCATCTGGGAGGTTATATATATTGTTTGTCCTTCAAGCCAATTTTTTATTATCAAACGGGATATCTCTATTACCTATTACTTATTTGGTATTTCAGGGTTATATATATTTTATATTATATATATATATATAATATTATATTTACTATATATATATTATATATACACTCATATATTAGGACTTTAAATTCGAATCAATCGTATTTATATTCTTGAAATCCTTCACCACGTTTTCTGAAGCGACGTATTAGTAGACGTTCAAGCAAATAGTCGAACCCGAGATTCGAACTATTGTTGAGACTCCCGTTGTCACTATGGCGGATACGTGTACTAAGTCGGAATTGCTCCAAGCACCCATCGAGGGTTACGGAGATGCGATTGTTATTCCTGCTATACTTGCCAAAAATTTTGAGTTAAAAGTCGGGTTACTTCAATTAGTAACTTCAAGTCAATTTCATGGTTTTAAGAGGGACAACCCTCATGCTCATATTTGTTGGTTTAACAAGATCACTTCTACGCTAAAATACAAAAATTATTCCCCCGATGCTGCAAGGGTTGAGGGATTGGCTTTTCCCATTTTCTACTGAGGGGGTCGGCCCAGATTTGGCTTGAAAAGGAACCCCCATTCTATCATACGATGGGAAGGTAGATATCGTTTCTAATTTGTGAATTAATTTCTTTCCTCTTCGGAAGGACTATGAATCTCAAGAAACGATATCACGATAATTTTCATACAAAAGTTTGATGAAACTGTTTAGTGAGGCAAGATCATTTCAAAGATCTCCTTTGTAAATGCCCACATCATGGTTTTTTAGAATTGCACCAAATCGATACATTTTACAATGCATTGACACAATCTGATCAAGATTCTTTAAATGCCGCTGCCAGGTGGTAATCTTTGACACTGTGCACCTCGGAGATGCTTTGACGATTATGTGAGAATTAGTCAAAAGTACGTAACTTCCGAAAACAAATCCTGTTTGTATTCAAATGTAAGACTACTACTTCTTCTTATCTCCTTCTCCAAGATGTAACCGACTCACACGAGATCGTTAAGGAATTAGTGCTTATGAACATGGCTATATCAACAAGTTTTCACGTGAAAGCCGTAGATGGAGACTTGTGTAACTTAGGGTGGGTCCGGCTCCGTACTTTGTTTGTCATGCTACTGATAGCAACACTTTTAATGCATCAGCAGCCACGGGGAGTTACAATCAAGGAGGTAATGGATACCGTCCTCAAGGAGACCTGAATTATCGTGTTAGCAACCAAATGGGACCACAATCAGAAAAACTATAAATTCTGTATCTAATCAAAACCAAGGAAAATTTTCAAGCTCCAAATCAATCAAGAAGAGGGCAAATTTCAATCAAGGAAACAACAATTTTCAAGCCCTTAATTATCAAGCTCAAGTTGGACCTTCGAATGAAGTTAACAAACTACATGAAGGTAATGTAGCTTAACTTTGTGAGCATGCAAAATCTAATGACTTAATTGAAAGACTCGGAATTGCGGAATGATTCAAATCTTTCTTGTTACAAGACCAATAAGATAAGAAAATCAAAATACAATCAAATAATTATAACATGTTAACTGAATTTTACTATGCAAAAAAGCAAAGTCCCTGGGTTTAGGTCACTTCCTAGTAATACGGTACGCTAAACCCGAGAGGTGACATGGAAAGCTTTTACCACCAAAGTGGTGTTACTTATAACTGGACCTACGATTCACCCTACTCCTTCCTCCTATCCCGAAAGAAGTGGAACTAAATAACGAGGCAACAAAGGACGAGTTACAAAACTACAAGTTTCACTAAAGTACCACCACGTCCCATACTCCGGTTGTCCAAGACTGAACCCGGAGCTCGAAGTTGCTCTGAAGCCTAATCCTAAACCGTCAATACCTTATCCTTCGAGGCTTAATGATCAAAAGCTACGAGAGAAAGCAAATTATCAAATGTTAAAGTTCCTTCAAATCTTTCATAGATTACATTTCAACCTTAGCTTTGCGGATGCTCTTCTTCACATACCTAAGTTCGCTTCTACGTTTAAGAGTCTCCTTAGTAATAAGGAGAAATTATTCGAATTGGCAAATACCCCGTTAAATGAGAATTGTTCGGCGGTGCTCCTAAAAAAGTTGCCCGAAAAACTTGGAGACCCCGGCAGATTTCTTATACCTTGTGATTTTCCAGAGCTAGTTGAGTGCTTAGCCTTGGCCAATCTTGGCGCTAGCATCAACTTAATGCCTCTTTCTGTATGGAAGAAGCTTTCGCTCCCGAAACTTACTCTGACTCGCATGACACTCGAATTCGCAAACCGATCGGTTGCTTATCCGGTTGGTGTTGCTGAAGATGTATTTGTGAAAGTATGAAAGTTTCATTTTTAGGCTGTTTTGTTGTAGTTGATTACGATGTCGATCCTCGGGTTCCCCTCATTCTCAAGAGGCCCTTCTTGAGGACGGCATGAGCATTAATCGATGTACACGGAGAAGAACTTATTTTAAGAGACGGAGATGAACAATTGATTTTTTTATACAGACACCTCTTCAAAATATCCTAATGAGCATATAATTGAGTCGGTTAAAATGATTAATTTCATTGATATATCATGTGAGGATAATTTTGAAGAAGTGCTTAAGATTAAGAAATTATCTTATCATTTTAAGTGGCAGTTCCACTTCTTATTACATGATTATTCTCCTAGCCTCACACCGGTTTAGGACTTAGTGATTCTCTTCTTTGAGGTGTTCGCCGATGAACTCGCTCTTCTTGACCCAATTCCACCAGGAATTGGTGATGCCGACTTTGATCCGGAGGGAGACATTCGTCTACTTAAGAAGTTATTAAATGATGATCCATCATCTCCTCTCCCTCCGAAAGAACTTAATTTTGAGGAACTTAAAATGATAAAATCTTTGAATGATTATTCTCACCCTCTCTTGACGTTTTATGAGGAAAAATTTTGTTGACTTTCTCTATCCTATCTTCGTTGGCTAATGGATGATTTTACTCTAGTGTTGGGAGAGTATACCTCCTGAGGCGGATGTTCTGGATGAAAATTTTAAAATTTATTCGAACCCTCTTTTTGAATTTGATGAAGAATACATCTCTAGTGACGTAAATCCTCTTTTTTATGAGGTGTTAGAAGACATCGAGAGTAAGGAATCTTATGTTTCTAACCTTGATGAGCCGGATTTACTTGTCACACCTCTTTCTGATGCTAATGAGGATGAGTGTTTCGACCTAGGGGGCGATATTAATGAGATCAATGCTTTTCTAGATATTGATGTTTCCACGGATATTGAGGTCGTTATTTGATTTCGGGAGGGAGATATAATTTTCTGAGAATTTGCTAATGGACAGCTATCCCTTATCTCCCTCCCGATGTGTTTTTAGATCATGACACGATAAGCTTAAAGGATGAACTTTATAATAATGATTTGAAGAGTATGGTCAAAGTTTTTGACCCCGGCATCTTCGCTTATAGTTTTTATTCCTTAGAGCCGGTGGCATATGAATGTCCGATGGAAGTTTGCTCTTCCACATGTTTCGTCCCTAATATCACGATGTATGGGAGAGTCAAGTAGAGTCCTCACACAAAAATAAGCATTCGGGGGTGGAACCCATGCTTATTCCCTAGTAGTAGTATTTTAGTATATATTTATTAATAAGATGTGATGGTGAGGAGGCTCGCCTCTTCCTTTCTCGTGTTTCGTGGTTTGTGTTTTATGTCCAGGATTGCCCGGATTATGAAGACTCTTATGCTCGTGGTTTTGTCCATCGTTCACTCGATCTTCAATCCTTAGCATGCTTATATGGAATCTGATATCCTAGATCTTATTGATTAACGTTTATCTATTTGCATAATTAATGAACGGCTTTAGATTTACGTAGAGACCCTTTTTAAACATTGAGGACAATGTTTAGTTCTAGTATGGGGGGGGTCTTTCGATTTGATCTTACTTGCATTTTCCTTGTCTTCACGTAATCCCGTTTTACCACCAAAAATAGCAAAAATATGTGATTTTAGGCCAAAATTTAAAAAATTTCAAAAATAAAATAAGTGTTTTACACGAATTTTTGTCTTTTTGAGAAATAATTTTGACTTGATCGGCATGTATGAGCTCTAACTAGCCACGTGTTAACTTATGTAAATTTAACTTTTGCTAGTCTTTATACAAGAAGCTTTAAAACGCGAATTTTAGTTGAGAAAAGCCAAGAGTTTGCATGTTTCATATGACTTTAAAATATTGCAAAAGCTTGTTTTTTTATTTGACTAAGCATTCGTGGATTCTTTTTTATTAAAGATTTCAAACTTGCTCGAAGAATGGAAATGATAGAGTTTTATATAAGTTAGATGCTAAGCGTGGAGTAGTTGGATCTCTTTAGAGCTCATAGAGGTTAATTGTGGCTTTTTTCTCCCATCAGCTTAATAAACGTTATATAATTGTTAATAAATAAAGTTGCTTTGGTTTTTCGATTCTTAGTTTAGATCCCTTCGATAGAGATTCTTCTAGTGAAGTAATGGTACCATCGAGGTTTTGTCAGTGTTGTGGAATAATAGGCTACCGATTCCTGATAGCTCCTACCGTTGTTTAGGTAGGTTTAAAAGACCACAGACTTGAAATTTGGCTATAATAGTAATAATGTAATAAACCAAAGTTGAAATAAGACTTTTAGATCATGGTCGGCTCGCATACCGATGTGATAGTCGTTTAAAGGGTGGAGGTAATAATAATAATAATAAAAACTGTGGGCTGATAAAAGTTTACTGTCTCTGGTCGGTTCGCTGCCGATGTGGCAGTCTTCAAAAGAAGGCCCATAGTAAGAATAATAATCCGAGACTGATAAAAGTTTGCTGCATCTGGTCGGTTCGCTGCCGATGTTGCAGCCTTCAAAAAGGTCAAGGAAATTACCGAGGTCGAAATAAGACTACTGGCTCTTGTCGGTTAGGACGCCCGATGTGTCAGTTGTTTAAAGGACCGAGGTTTAATAATGTTGCTATAATAATAATGAATTAAAGCCAAATTTTCGTCTTGGGGTATTCTAAATAAAGCTCCGTCTCTGGACTCGTAGTTGAGTTGTTTCAGATGAAATAAAAAGGATAACCCTTAAATCATGCGAAATTAGAACCTTAATGTGGACCTTATTCTCACCATATCGTCTCTTTAGAAAAGGATTTCAAACTAATTATGGTCTAAACCGGGTTTACTTTATATGAACAAGAATTTAATTTATTTGTCACCAATAATAAAAATAATACCCTTAGAGGATTTAGGAATAAGGGAGCAGAAAGTAGATATGCATACACAATTAGCATTTATGCTTAGTGTTAGCATCTTAACTTGTATTTAACAAAGATTTTGTTTTTAAGCTTAGTTTGGGGCAGATGAAAAATTTTTGAGGACGTTGATTTATCCTTTTAGTGTTTCTTGTTCCACGATCCTTAAAGTTTCAGTTATATATATATATATATATATATATATATATATATATATATATATATATATAGGGATGAGATCATGAGAAAACCTAATTTTGGTGGAAAACCCAGAAAACCCAGAAAAATCAAACAAATGCCCTAAAAAAATCAAACAGATGCCCTAATTTTTTCAGGCTTTAACAAATTGTTTTTTAGGCAATATAGGCATCGATTTACTCTGTGTAAAAACTCAAAAAAACCCATAAACAGATGCCTAAAATAACTAAACAGATGCCCCAAAAAATCTTTTATATAACCTGAAAAAAATATTAGGGTATCTGTTTTTTTTTTGTTGTTTTTTTTCTATGTGTCTTCTGTTTTTTTTCTTTCGTTGTTGTCCTTTTTTTTTTATTTTTTTTTTATTTTTGATTTTTTTTTTTTTTTTGTTTTGTTCTTTTTTTTTTTTTTTTTTGTTTTTTTTTTTTTTTTTGTTTTGATTTGATTTTTTTTAGGGCATTTGTTTGGTTTTTTTCTGGGGTGTTTTCTGGGGTTTTCCACCCAAAAATTAGGTTTTTCATGATCGCACTCCTATTTCTATATATATTAATATATATTTATTTATTATATATATATATATATATAACTGATACTTTAAGGATCGTGGAAACAAGAAAACACTTAAAAGGATAAATCATCGTCCTCTCGATTTTTTCATTCTGCCCCAAACTAAGCTAAAAACAAAAAATCTTATGTTAGAATACAAGTTAAGATGCTAACACTACTCATAGATGCTAATTGTGTACGCATAGCTACTTTTTGCTCCCTTATTCCTAAATCCTCTAAGGATTTTATTTTTATTATTGGTGACAAATAAATTAAATTCTTATTCATATAAAGTAAACCCGGTTTAGACCATAATTAGTTTGAAATCCTTTTCTAAAGAGACGATATGGTGAGAATAAGGTCACATTAAGGTTCTAATTTCGCAATTGTTTATGGGTTATCCTTACCCCAACCCCCTACACCCCCCCACCCCCCCCCCCCCCCTTTTTTTTTCATCCGAAACAACTCAACTAGAGTCCAGAGAGGAGGCTTTACTTAGATAAACCCCAGAGTCGAAAAATTTGGCTTTATTCTTATATTATAGCAACATTTTTAATCTCGGTCTTTTAACGACTGGACACATCGGGCGTCCTATCACGACAAGAGCCATAGTAGTCTTATTTCGATCCCTCGGGTAATTTCCTCGACCTTTTTGAAGGTTGCAACATCGGCAGCGAACCGACCAGATGCAGCAAACTTTTATCAGTCTCGGATTTATTATTCTTACTATGGGCCTTCTTTTGAAGACTGCCACATCGGCAGCGAACCAACCAGAGACAGTAAACTTTTATCAGCACCACAGTTTTATTATTATTATGGTTATTACATCCACCCTTTAATCGACTATCACTTCGGTTATGCGAGTCAGGACCTTGATACAAATGTCTTATTTCGGCTTCGGTTTTTTATTACATCTATTATTATTATTTATTAGCCAAATTTCAAGTCTTGTGGTCTTTTAAACTTACCTAAACAACGGTAGAGTGCTATAGGAATCGGTAGCCTATTTTACCACAACATGACCAAAACCTCGATGTGTACCTTACTTTCACTAGGAAGGAATCTTCTACGAAGGATCTAAACTAAGATCGAAAATACAAAAGCAACTTTATTTATTAACAATTATATACGTTTTATTAAGCTGATGGGAGAAAGAATGCCACAATTAACCTAATATAAGCTCTAAAGAGGTATCCAATACTCACGCTTAGCATCTTAACTTATTTAAAACTCTATCCATTTTCTTCTTCGCAAGTTTGAAATCTTTAATAAAACAAGATCCACGGATGCTTAAGTCTAATAAAAACAGACTTGCATATTTAAGTCTATTATGGAAACTTGCAAACTCTTGGCTTTTTCAATCTAGAATTCGCGTTTTAAAGCTTCTTGTATAAAAGACTAGGAAAAGCTTAAATTTATATAATTAACGGGCAAGTTAGAGCGCAACAGTGCCTCGATTCAAGTCCAAAATTTTATTCTCAAAAAGACAAAAATTCATGTAAAAACACTTATTTTATTTTTGAAATTTTTTTTAATTTTGGCCTAAAATCACATATTTTTGCTATTTTGGTGGTTTTTTTATAAACGGGCCCCCCCCCCCGGATTACGTGAAGACCTAGGAAATGCAAGTAAGATCAAATCGAAAGATCCCCCCCCCCATACTAGAACTATACATTGTCCTCAATGTTTAAAGGGTCTCTTTCGTAATTCTATAGCCGTTCATTTTTTTATGCAAATTAGATAAATGTTAAATCAATAAGATCTCGGATATCAGATTCCCATATAAGCATGCTATGGATTGAAGATCGAAGTGTGAGCGATGGGGACCAATACCACGAGCACGAGAAAGTCTTCATAATCCGGTCAATCCTGGACATAAAACACAAACACGAAACACGAGAAAGGAAGAGGCGAGCATCCTCACGTCACACTTATTAATAAATATTTATATAATTACTACCACTACTAGGGTATAGCATGGGTTCTCACCCACGAAAGTGCGTATTTTTGTGTGATTCTCTAGCTTGACTCTCCCCTATCATCGTGAGATTAGGGACGTAATCATGATGGAAGACAATACTTCCATGGTCTTTCATATGTCACCGGCTCTAAGGAATTATATAACTATAAGCGTAAATGCCACAGGGTCAAAAACTTTCACTTGGGCTTTCTAAACGGGCCGGGCTTGGTTTAACTTGGGCTTTGATCCCGAAACACGGACAATATTAGATTACAATCCAAGCCTGTTGAACCCGACTAGCCTATTACAATACAAGACCTAGTTTGACTTTCTAAGACCGATAACATTCTTGTTTGACTTAATATAATTAAGGCTAACAGTTTACGCCTTAACATTATTATTATGGAAGGCTGAGTCATCCGAGTTAGCATTATAGCGTAACATGGACACTTGATTATGCCATAACATCTTTTAAGCTTGCAAGATAGAAAGTACGCGTCAGCAATTTAAGGCGTAAACCTCTAAAAGGTTACGCCGTAACATATTCGAAATCTATAAATAGAGGCCTCCTTCAGATAATCAATATCAACCATTTTAGCACATATCTAACGGGTGATCAAGGCCTCCATAGCTCGAAGAATTCCACCAGAAGTCTAAGGGAGATCATACTTATCTTACTTTTGTATTTAATCGTTCATAAACCGCTTTTTGTAAGAATTATGAGTTTTCCATCCATGATTATCTTTATGAATTCTTGCTGTGTTGTTTCTATGAGCGGCTAAGCACTTCAAGTGCTGGCCTAGTCATGAATTTACTATCTTTATAATGTTTTTTTTCTGTTAGATCATGGTTTTGTTGGATATCTTTGACTATCGTGTAACCCTGGGTTTTGGTAGTATTGCGGGTGATTTAGATCCTGTTAATCCTGTTATTAGATTACCAATTAAACATGGGATTAGCAGCGTACTAGGGTAGATTTGAAACCCTATCCCTAGGGTAGGAATTAACCCTGTTACCGCCTCTATCACTTAATATACTTAAAAAGCACAAGAACTTTTTCAAAGAGGGTTAATAATCTGTATATGTTATTAGACTAGTTCTTGGGATAGTTGAGATTAATCACTATGACCTGGTTGTCCTACCTTCGTGACCTTCGGCGGATTCGGGATCGCAAGAATTATAAGGCAGACTAAAGATATATATTCAGGTCTGTCGACTTTAGAAACCACTAATGAAACCATAGTGTGACATTGCACAGGAAAATGTAGTTATAACGGTAGTAATGAAATGGCTAGGCTAGCACGCCTTTCTCCCTAATATCTTCTGTTACTTTTAATTTACGCAATTTACTTTCCTGTTATTTCTTAAAATCAACTTAAAACCATTTTCAAACATGACAATTCAAATTAAAACTAATTGTCACTTAGCTCTTGGGACGACCTTGGATTTACCATCTCTACACTACTCACGATCGGGTTCTCTGCCCGTTAGTATGTTTGTCAGGTGAATCGAGTTTTATAAACTTAAAACTTGAATAAAATATATTTTAAAATAAAATACACATCAGTAACAGAAAAAGTGTAAGCGACGTGTTCGGTTTTCTTCTCCTATAGGGTGCTTGTTGACATAGTGAAGAAAACTCTCAAGTTGGGTACTTGAGGAGTGGAGTAGGGCGAAGAGGAGCTTCATAGCCAAACCACTATAAATCATTGTGTCATTGGTTTGATCTTTCATATATTTACTTGTTTATACTTCGTAGTTACTTATTTGATTTTTGCATCGCTATCATATACACTTGTGTATATCTCTTGAATTCACATTAGTCGAAAATCTAAGTTTTATTTTTAAAACAGTAAAAACTATTCAACCCCCCTCTAGTTTCCACAATTGGTATCAGAAGCCAAGGTCACCCAAGATCTTTAACGTATATTGTACATTAAAGCTTGAATCGATCTATGGATTCAGATAAATATCTAAAAAGGGCAATCTATGCAAAGACCACCACTTTTCAAAAGTGATTGTTTTATATATTGGAAAAATAGATTGGAAACTTCTCTGAAAGTAATAGATTTAGATCTTTGGCATATTATCTTAAATGGTGATTTTCCACCGGTTGCCAAAAACGAAGTTACCCAAGTTTTAGAAGAAGTTCCTTTTGAACAACAAGATGATAATCTTAAAGAACACTCGCTAAAAATAATGAAGCTAAATGGTTCTTTATAATACATTACCTAAAAAGGAATATGAAAGAATTTTTATGTGTAAAACGGCTAAAGATATTTGGCAATCGTTGATAATCACAAATCAAGGTAATAGCCAAGTAAAGGATAATAAAATTGATCTTCTTGGTCAACAATATGAACAATTTACTATCCTTGAAGAAGAATCTATTGATAGCGGTTTTGCTAGATTTAACACCATTATTACTAGTCTTAAAGCTCCTTATGAAGGTTTCTCTAGGAAGAACTATGTTAGGAAGTTTCTTAGGGCTCTACATCCTAAGTGGAGAGCAAAGGTCATGGCGATTGAAGAATCGAAAGAATTGTTATCACTAGCTCTAGACAAGTTAATCGGCAATCTAAAAGTACATAAAGTTGTCATGGAAAATGATTCTGAAATTTATAGAAGCAAAAAGGAAAGAGTTAAGTCTGTTTCCTTTAAAGCTAAGAAAGAGTCCAGTGATGACGAAACTTTGACATCCAGAAGTGATGACAAAGAATATTATATGGCCGTAAGGAACTTTAAAAAGTTCATTAGAAGAAAGGGTAAATTTATTAGGCAACCAAAAGAAGAAAAAAAGTCATTCGACAAGAGATGAGAGAAGGAAAGAGTGGCCGGAAATGTTTTAGATGCGGTGATCTAAATCATCTCATTGGCGATTGTCCAAAACCATCTCACAACAAAGATCAAAAGGCCTTCATTGGAGGCTCTTGGAGCGATAGCAAAAATAACACCGAAGACAAAACCAACGATGAATTGTCTCATATACATCGTCAAATGAGTAAAATCTTAATCTTCTATATATAGTGATAATGCATCTTCTCTTGATAATGATAGTATGCCAATAGAATATGATAGCTTATGTGAAATTAGCTTAAAAATCATTAATAAGAATAAAATTTTGAAAACTAAAAGAGATCTTTTAGAAAAAGAAATTTTAGAATTGAACAAGAAAATTAAGAAACTTAAGAGAAGTAAATGTTAGCCTTAATTTTATATAAGTCGAACAAGAATGGTATCGGTCTTATTAGTCATAATTAGTCTTGTTAAGTAATAGGCTAGTCGGGTTCAACGGGCTTGGATTGTAATCTAATATTGTCCGTGTTTCGGGCTTAAAGCCCAAGTTAAGCCAAGCCCGGCCCAAGTTAGAAAGCCCACATGCCACTCATGGCTCAAGGGTATAAATAGGACCCTCTCCTCACATGGAAAGGGTGTTGGTTACCATTTGCATAATTGTGTGTGTGTGTAATCTTCCATCTCTAGTTTTCTCTCTAATAAATCTTCCAACTTTTCTTTCTATCTTTCTACTATTTTGCTTATTGGTATAGCTTATTGTTGTGAAATGGATTAAGCTTTTGGGATAACAATTGGTACCAGAGCTAACCGGGGGTGTATTGTATTCGTGTGTGTTGTGTTTGTGATTTTGTTGTGGTGGCTTATTTTTGAGCTTATTTATGTTTGGCTTATTTTCTTCCTTTTCATTCTTTGGTATCATCGCTCGGGGTGGGTTTAGATGTTTGTTATTTTTTTTGGAGTTTCGGCTTTATAAGCTTATTGTTCGAATTTAGTTACTTTGGCTTACTAGAGGTACCTTCGTGGTTTAATGCGTTGCTAAGACATATGGCAAGTTACAAAAGAAGATAAAAAGTCCAAAGTACTTGTTTGGATCGAACGTGCAACATACTTGTTTGGACCGAACGAGTGGTTTCTCATTGGATCGAACGAGTGATTTTAGTTTGGACCGAACGAGGGACTTTTAGCTTGGACCGAATGAGTGGTGATCATATTTGGATCGATCGAGTGGTTTCCTTCATTGGAAGCGATCGAGTGGTTTTTAGTTTGGACGAACGATTTTCTTCTTGCTAGGACCGATCGAGTGTTTTCCTTCTCGGACCGATCGAGTTTACTTCTTCAAGGACCGAACGAGTATTCTCCTTTTGGACCGAACAAGTTATTTTGTTTGAGGATCGAACTAAATTTCTTTTAGGACCGAACAAGCAATCATCGAACTAGTAATCCCTTTTGGGACCGAACGAGTCAACCGATCTAGTCGTTTTTTGCTGAATCAAACTAAACACCCGAACCAACTGAACCGAACTAGCAGAGGACCGAAAAAGCAAATTTTATTTTTTACGGTTTCTTCTTGATTTTGTAAAATCCCGCGAAAGATTCAATTCTTTTCTCGGTTTAAATCATAGATTTGTAAAATCCCGTAAACGTTAATCAAATTCAAATCCACAACAACAATCACTTTACTTCTTAAGATCGATATCCCATTTATCAACATCAAAATGTTTCAAAACAAACCAATTTGCAAACACAAACATCAAGTGTTCTTCAGAATGACACAGTTTCTTCGTGTTCAATTTCTAACATTCAAGAGAAGACACAACTTTCAAGAAGTAGATGCATGCACAGTCTTAAAGAAATCAAGTCACTATTTAAGTTTCTCTCAAGAATTTACAAGACCTTTGGCTCGATGCTATCTTCAAGAGAACGTTCTCTCAAGACTTGGATTTACTAGAACAACATTACTGTACTATAAGATACTTTCTAGGATGATGCACACAATACTTTGACTAATCTCAGAACAAAGTTTGAAAATGCTTTCCATTCAGAATTCGAAGAGCGTATGAGGAAATATACAAGATATAATGCTCAATCCTTCAATGATGCAATGATCTGTACCATGGATTCCATTCGGAAATACATGCTTGAGATAATTCTTCATCAACAACGGACTCTACATTTGTTGAAACAAAAGACGTTGATGCAGACACAAGAAGATCATTCAAATCAAACCCAAGCATTGAATTCTGATTCATTGAAAGTTGATTTAGTTGTCAAACAAAACTCTTGTTCTAAGAAAGAAGGCAGTAATTCAGAGACTGCATCTAACAATTAGCAAAGGAATGCAATTGAATTCTGAAACCACAGGAATGTTCATGCAATCTAAATACAAGATGTAAAGCAAGAAAGATGCAGGGCATATTTTCGATTTATCATCATACCTTCAAGTTCTTTTAAAAGATGACTTAAAGGCACTCGCATCGAACATGGTTTCCAATGGGGATTCATGTCACTCTTTGGTCAAGATGTTGATACTTTCACAAGAACAATGCTCCTCAACGTAGATCAACTACAAAAGCAACTTGACAAAGATGAATTTCAAGAAGATGGATCCATGACAGCCTTTTAGGTGGTAAACAACCAGTTCCAAAAGTTCATCGATTCAAAGTTTACATTTGATTATGACAGTCAAATGACAAACACGTACTTTGTTGAATACACTGGAATCGAGGTTCAACACTTCAGAGATACACTACTCCAACACCTGGGTAATGTTAAGAAGTCCGTTGCTGAAAGAACACGTCATCAAAGACAGTATGAAAGAAGGGTGAATAAAAGACAGATGCAGACGCAAGAGAGTAAGATTGATACAGGTAAAGCATTGGATGCTGATTTGGTTGACACAAAAAGCATTAGGACAGACTCAACAGTGCAAGATGACAACAGCAGGTCAGGGAATGATACAGATGCTGATGATGCAGATATCAGACCCATATATGACGAAGAGCCAATGGCTGAGGTACAATTGACTGCTGAATGTAATATCTTTGCTATCGGACACAGCATACTGAGCAACCTGAAATCATTAATAAAGGTAGGGTTGACCAGTATCCTGAATAATGTCAAGATAAAAGTCATATGCTTGATTCATCACCTGATAACCAGACAACTGAATACTCTAAAACAATCACTCGAGTATGAAAATATTTTGCATCAAAGAGACAGTTGCCAATTTCAAAAAAGATTTTTTAAAGGAAGCACATTGCATTGCTCTCGAACTTAAAATATCCAAAATCAATCTTTTAAAAATCGGGCTAACATGGTCAAATTTGAACAAACAAGTAATAAAGCCATGATTCAAAAGGAAATTGATGTACTTGAACCATGAAATCGGTATTAGAACATAGTGTGGCTAAATTACGTAAGGAAAATGAGACTTTGAAACAGCATTACAAAGATTTGTATGATTCTATTAAAATTACGAGATCTAAGACTACAGAACAGAGGACACATCTTGCTTGTAATAATGCTGAATAAATGTTCAGATCCAGGAAAAGGTTTAGCAATTGCTGCTTTGAAAAAATGACTTAAGGAATGTTAAAAGGGAATATAGTGTAGATAATAAGTTTGACAAAAACTCAGTCCTTGGGAAACCGGTTTACCATCACTAAGAAACCAACTCAGTTGTTAGACAAACCGAATGCGTTAAATCTGGAAAGGGCTCAATGTCAAACAACGGTTTGCCTCCCAAAGTTGATGTGCTTAAGAATTTTGTCAAAAACAGTCACTCAACATTATTTGCCTAGATAAATAGGTGGGGGGGAAAATATATTTTTTGCCGCCTTTGCAAAACCTTGATCAGTGATTGCATCTAGATCATCTAGGAATTGTTCTAAGAACATTGTCAAGGATTTAGTTCAATGCATGGTTCTTAATCACTATCTAGATGAGCTAGGAAAAAAAGACACAAGAAGAGATAGGAATCAAAAATAGTGTGATGCTATCACTTCTGCTAGATTTCAAAGCCACTGTGGATGGTGACAAAACAAAACCTTAGGAGAAACAATCAAAACATCTAGGAGTTTGCTGTATTAGAGTTTGTGCGTTCGATAACGTGTGCCCAAAGCAGAGCACTCTAAGAGTTCTAGTTCTTTCTCAGATTTAAACTATTTGATTTGTTCTAATGTCATAAGTTGTGTCTTATAATGCAAATCATGATGCTTGTTTAACAAAACTCCTGAGGAAGTAAACTACGTGCTAGGTTCATCACTAAGACAACATCGGAAACATGCCCGTAGAGCAATTAAGAATTTACCAAGAAACAGAATGACAGATCCATAAGGACATAGGTTTTTCAATCAAAAAAGACTTCTGCTGTGCATGAGAAAACAATGGACCTCAGTATCTTGTCTTAGGTGGAAAAACAGAGGGTAAAATTTTCAAGACGGTTGGTCTTTGATGGGTTACAAATGGAAATGATATTCACTCCTAGCACAATAAAAAGGTTGACAGTGAACCCCCAAATGGTTCAAATGCAGATATCTCTAACCAATATGAAAGTGCGCAAACTCTTGATGTTAGTGCAGGTACTTCTAACTTAAGTGCAGGTACATCTTTCAATCCTAAAAAGGAAGAACTCAAAGTTTGGTTGCTGAAAAGACTGTATTCATTAACAGGGCTTATGGATTATAACCTAATGAACAAGAGTAATGACGTTTGATCACAACAGATCAAGCCTCGAACCTCAATGTCAAAACGTCATTGAACAAAACGGTTCAAGCCTCGCCCACATGTCAATCAGAAGTCATCAAGCAGCTAAGACAGTAACAACGTCAAATGAGCTGGATTTGCTATTTGGTTTTGTTCGACGAATACTTCAAATGGAGTAATCAAGTGCTATAAAGTCTTCCGCTATTCACTACTATGTTGCATACAAATAAACGTGCAACAACAAAACCTGATTCAACTTCATACTTTACAACTCTAGCTACAACTGTCTCAACAAAAACCATACCCAAAATGCTAATAAATACTTTAATTGTAAATATTTTTATTCTCTCTTTTATTTTTTATTTATAAATCTTTTAAAAAGAATTACAAAAATATAATAACCCTACAAAAAGGAAATAGAAAAAAAATATAAAACTAGAAAAACAAAATATAAAATCAGAAAAAATTTCAAAAAATACCAAAAGAATCTTCTCGGCATGTCTCTTGGAATCGATAACATTTACGTACCTAGAAATGTTGATTAACATTGACACAGGCGTGTAAATGAAGTTCGAGCGAGAGTTTCAAAAATGCTTCAAAAATGTCATTTCTATTTTTTTCTCATTGACTTATGTTACATTTTTCAGTGCATAACTCGGTCCGAATGTTATAGGGAAGTGTAGCCTCCAGTGCGTTACTCTAAATAGAAGAGAGTCTTCTATTCATGTTTTAAAATCGTTGACTTAATTTTTCAAAAGAACGTTCAATGTCAAAATTGTCTACCAATATTAATTTGTTGTATTTTTCCATAAAAAAGTCGGTATTTGTTAAATTGTGTGTTTCAACACTCCCTTCCTCGAATAATTTTTTGTAGGGAGCTTTTATAAAACAAGCCTTTTATGTGTTGGGTACATCTCAATTAAATGTTAATTTTCTGGATCAAACACATTCTGTGAAATTAAAAATGTGGAACAATTTATTTATAATTGATTCACTAAGGCATCTCACTCCGTCTTCAACCATTTGTGGTTTCATTTAAAATTTTTTCATTCCCAATGTAAGTTTTAATAAATATTGGTTTCCCAAATATACTGTTGGAAGGGGAGCTATCGAAAATCTGAATTCATGCAATATCGTGGTGATAATTTTTCTCCCCATGGAATGTTTCATGTCAATTTTAATCAATTGGTATTTCCAATTACTAAGAGTTTTATTATTTAAATAAGGCGGGATAAAATTGTAATTAAAATTGATATAGACAAATGTGATCTTAAGACTCTAAGTGCAATAATCTTTCCTTCGTGTGCAAAACAATTTCGAATCTCGGTGCACATGTGTAGGGTGGAGTATTTGAAAATAAACAATGTCAGAAAATGGTTTATGGTTCGATTCTCGTTAACCAACAACCTATTTAATATTCACGACGAGCTCTGAAGTCATAAGGTGGTTAGGTTAGGTATAAGTCCTATGATCAACCAGAAACCCGAAGGGGATCTACCCAAAGGGACACTTCATAGTTAGAAATAGCAGGTTCCTTAGGTATGATTAGAGAAGAATGTGTATAAGGGAAGAATTGCCTGACTATGATTGAGCTAACACTGAAACATTCATAAAAGGTGTTAGTAATGACGTCTTGGTATCATGAAGAGGTTGAAGAATTAAAAAGAAATGTATGGATAAAGGGTGAAAAGAAAGAAGCCCTCCTTACACCTTAGGCTGAAACCGGGTCAATACATAATCTATCAGAATCATAATGATGATTGTTGATATTGAAGATAACATCATGGACCCAGTGATGCAATGCAACAACCTTCCAGCCATTCGGGTTTCTCTCAAAAGGAAACTTGGTCCCATTTGTCACGGAGATTATCACCGTTATCTAGTGACATCTCACTCGAGATTGTTGATATTGAATAGGTGGCTGTTGCTCCAGCCTCGATTATCTAAATCCAAGTGCACAAATCGCGTCTGAGCCAAGAAGAGATCAAAGTATAAATCTCATTAGGAAAAAACAATGTCAATATACTCTTGTTGAAACTTTAAAGTTTCACAAGTTGTAACAAAGAGTCCTAGCATTATCCTTGAGATCTTGCCAGAACAGCGCGTGATACTTAAGTATTCACATGTAAAGATGGAAATCCTGCTTGAGCCAACATTAACAAGCTCTTGGTAGGTGATTGTAAGATTCTATATGATTCAAAGCTTGTGATAATGGATATCAATTTGGTCTAGTAAATGAATTGACGACTAAATAAGAAAGATAGTACTATTGATTCTATCTTACCGTGTTGTATGCTTTGACGGGCTGTGTTTTATTTAGTTGGGCTGTTAAGTATGGTACTATTATCGAATTGAGCTGACTTTTAAAACATTTCATGATGGGTAATGTAAAAGTGACTAGGTTTTATTACTTGGACGGCCGTGATTATCGTACATTTTTTGAGCCGATATCCGTTAACGATCATAACACTTCAAAAATCATGAACAACAACACAACAAACACAATACATTACACTAAAAACGATCCTTATCAAAATTCACCTTCATTCATAATGGCTAGTATTGAATTTTAATGACTACGGGGTTTTTGTACGATGTTATCTATTTGGGATTGAAGTAGGATTTCACGGGGAGTGTACTTATTTCGTCTTTGATTTTTCTCTTTCTCTTCAATGAAGATGACTTGTTCGGGCATATACGGTTTGTGATGAAGACTTGGATATCTAGTTGCTTTTGTGATTCTTTCTCCCTATACCCACAAAGTAGCTATCACTTTAAGGAGTTACATTGTAGTACTCAGTGTCTCACACAGTTGAGGAGTTTTTCAAGAGGTGTTGTATTTTTTGTATACTTTGGTGCGGGTATATAGTACTTAGAGATTTGACTCTGCATCGTTCTTCGTCACGCGGATAGTACAAGATTAAGTTACAAGTCGGAGATTTTGCTTCATTCTCGAGTTCATTTCATCAGGTTGTCTCCATCAGTGGTCATCAGTATTAGCCAACAGAATTGTTAGCCTTAATTTTATATAAGTCGAACAAGAATGTTATCGGTCTTATTAGTCGTAATTAGTCTTGTTAAGTAATAGGCTAGTCGGGTTCAACGGGCTTGGATTGTAATCTAATATTGTCCATGTTTCGGGCTCAAAGCCCAAGAATAGCCAAGCCCGGCCCAAGTTAGAAAGCCCATAAGCCACTCATGGCTCAAGGGTATAAATAGAACCCTCTCCACACATGGAGAGGGTGTTGGTTACCATTTCATAATTTGTGTGTGTGTGTAATCTTCCACCTCTTTATTTCTCTCTAATAATCTTTCACTTTCCTTATCTCTTTTCTATCTTTATTTTGCTTATTGGTATAGCTTATGTTGTGAAATGGATTAAGCTTTTGGGATAACATTTGGTATCATTCGCCACGGGGTGGGTTTAATGATTAGTTGTGGTATTTGGTTGAGCTTATTAGGTTCGGCTTAGTTTTTTTTTTTCTTTTCTCTACTCGGAATTTTTTTTTCTTTTGATAATTTTGATAACACTTGTTATTAAAAATGATGGATTAACATTTTTTTTGGTCACGTGGTCTATTGTTTCATTATTTTTTTCTTCTTCTCTACTGTTTCACATTTTTGTTGTTGTTTTGAGTTCCACGTTTCACGTTTTTGTTTCTTTTTCTAACTGTTTCTTTACTATTTCTTCCATTACTATAAAACTTCTCTTTAACAACAAGGACGAGCATCTGTTTAAAAGATCGAACGAGTGACAACAGAGTGCATCGAACGAGTGTTCTTTGCTTCGATCGAACGAGTGTTTTTACGATTTGGATCGAACGAGTGTTCTTTGCTTCGATCGAACGAGTGTTTTTGTGTTTCGATCGAACAAGTGTTTTTAAGATTTGGAT
>BQNB010049175.1:12523-36025 GCA_026074375.1 Tanacetum coccineum | reverse complement strand
AAACCTTCTCAATCTTCTCAAAATAAAAACCTTCTCAATCGATCCGGATTATATATATATATATATATATATATATATATCATCTTAAGACACCAAACTGCCTAAACGCATGATTTGCCACCTCTTTAATAAACATAATACTTTATAAGTAAAAAAAGGCTTCAGGGGTGGTCGGGTTTGTGACAGGATACAGATCACCCGTGCTACACATCTGAGGAGGATTTGACGGGTCCAAAAATCATTCACATAAAAACCGAACTCATCAAATTCAATAGTACATTTATTATCAAGAACAAATTGACGAACAAATATCAAAATTTTCACAATATTAAGTGTGATGAGGACATTATTTAAGTGAAGGGTTCTGTGAGGAGTGGACAAAGTGCTGTGGCCCGTGTTGGTGACGGGAATAGATTTTCCGTCACCAACAAAGACAGATGGATAAATGCAAGAATTTAAAACAGTACTAAAATTATTAGCATCAGAGTTAAGAGTTAAGATGAGATGACGCACCAGTGTCCATGTTCCAATTACCATTGGTAGGAGCTTGAAGTGTCATAGTATTGAAAGCATGTGGTAAAATTATTTCCTGTCCTTGTATCTGCTGTGTCTGTTGTTGCTGTGATACTGTTCCAAAACCAGGCGGGGGCTGAGGAGAAGGTATGGGCCGAGAGCCCAATAAAGATGGGTGAGCATAGGGGTGAGCAAAAAAACCGAAATAATCGAAAAAACCGAAAACCGAAAACAACCAAACCGAACTAATAACCGAACCGAATTTGCCAAAAACCGAACCGAATCGAACTACGAATTCGGTTCTCGGGTTGGATATGGGTTTGACAGTCTAAACCGAAAACCGAATTCATATAAATATATATATTTTTTATATATTTATATATATAAAAAGATCAATAAAATTTTATATATAAAAAAATTAATGTTTATATTTATATATATATTTATATATATAAAAAGATCAATAAAATTTTATCCTAGTATTAAAAACACTTTTTATGTTTGAAATAATTTTTTTGCTAAATATATTTGTATATTTTTCTTTTTTTTAATAAATTGTGTAATTCGGGTAAACCCGAAAACCGAACCAAACCGAACTAGGATTCAACCGAACCGAACCGAACCGAAAACCGAATTTGAATACGGTTTGGGTCAGTATATGAGTTGACCTTAAAAAAACTTTTAACCGAACTAACCGAACCGAACAAACTGAATAACCCGATAACCGAACCGATCAACACCCCTAGCTGAGCAGATTGCAAATAAGATTGGGCCTAGCCCAATTGCTGAGACAACCCATATTGTGCAAGGAGATTTTGTTGAGCCTGTAAAAGTGCCAAAAGTTGTTGTCCATCAAGGCCCTAAGAAGTTGTACCAAGTCCATTAAGTGGCCTATTATTGGACGAATTATGCATTATAGGATTCACAGAACCATTTACTTGTTGTTGTCTAGCATTGTGACTCGTACCAGTAGCCATATGAGAATTATTAACTTGTGTTTTAGCATCATGTATAAACTTGCAAGTGTTACCCCACTTACAAAACCCGCGACTAAAGTTACGACAGATTTGAGGGTCATATTCTCGTGATTTGAAACGGGTGTCACGTGAGGAACGTGACTCTTGACTTCGGTTATTATGGGTTTCAGCAACAAGGACAGTGGGTGCCGAGGAGGTAGTGTTTGATGTAGGGTTGTGAGACATAGAGTTTAAGCGCATCTCCTCTGTGGTGACCATGGAACGCATTGTGTCGAGGTCGGGAAAAGGATCCCGATGTGCAATGATGCCCGCAACGTGAGCGAATTTATCACTCAACCCATACATAGCATAGCTAGCAACATCATCATCACTCATAGGTGATCCAAGATCATTTAAAAGGGTGACAATCGATTCGATCTTATGAAAGTATTCATCAACGCTAAGATCACCCATTTTAATTACACGTAACTCACCTTTTAAAGCGATAGTTCTTGTACGTTTATTGTCAAGAAAGATTTTTTCAACATGCTTCCAGGCGGCTTTAGCAGTGGTAGGGTTCACCTTGATAAGCCTTCTTTGAAGAGTTTTAGCAAGCGTTAAGAAGATCCATGACTTTACTATGGAATCCGCGGTTAGCCATTCGGGCGTTGGTGGTGGTGGAGAAGTAGGGGAACTAGTGTCATCATCTTCGATGTGCTTTAGAACACCAAAGTTGGCACAATGAATCTTGAAAAAATAGCACCACGACGAGTAATTAGACTTGTCTACATCGTGCTTGACGGGAACCAAACTAGTAATGTTGTGAACGGCGTATAATTTATCAACATGGGATAATGTAGGAGGTTGTGGAGGAGGGGTATCACCATTTGTCATTATGATGGTGTGGCTGTGAAAAGATGTCGACAGAAAACAACAGGAAGGTGGAGGCGTACAAGGTTAGGGTTAGAGATATTTTAGGAGAGGATCGTATGGACTCTTGATACCATGTAAACTATTTATTCCTTAATGATAACTGATTACAAGTATATAACAAACTAATGGGCCAATACCCTAACCATAACTAATAATGGGCTACACAAGTATATATCTGCTAACAAATTACTCATGTTACACCTCGTCTTGGAGCTGCTGAGGACATACGACACAACGATTCCAACATTTCGGCAACCAACTATTTCAGCCCGCACCTGTAAAAACAACCACACAACTGTAGTTTAAATAGGATAAAAGTAAACAATTGTTGTTATATAAATTAATGGGATAAAGAAATATTGGAGCGAAATAATCAACCAATGGGAATAAACAAGTGAAGATTTCCATCTATAAATACCCAAAGAACCTTGTCTATCATCACACAAAACAACCTACAACACTTGCAACTATATATCTGAAACTAGAAGCACTCAAAAATGGCCTCAAGGGCTTTGGCAAGAACTGTTTTTCTCCTTACCCTCAACCTTCTCTTTTTCACATTGGTAACTTCCAAGCATACCCCAAAAGCCTGTCCACCACCACCATCGCCGCCAAAAGCCTGTCCACCACCACCATCGCCGCCAAAAGCCTGTCCACCACCACCTTCGCCGCCAAAATCCTGCCCGCCACCACCGTCACCGAAACCTAGCCCTCCTACACCTTCACACCCTCCAAAAGCAACTTGCCCGAAAGATACCCTCAAGTTGGGTGTATGTGCTAACTTGCTCAATGACCTTGTCCACCTAGTCGTAGGAACGCCACCAAAGACTCCATGTTGTACTCTCCTCGGTGGCCTAGCCGATCTAGAGGCTGCTGTCTGCCTTTGTACTGCCATTAAGGCTAATATCTTGGGCATTAATCTCAATGTCCCGGTCTCACTCAATCTCTTGCTTAACTATTGTGGAAAGAAAGTCCCATCTGGCTTCCAATGCTCCTAGATTTATCATCTAGGATTGTAAAAGTTTGATAAGTTAATTGCCTTTGCTCACAAGACGTATACGTAGTATTTGAATATTTCTATACTTGTAAAGAATCATGAACGATGTGATTCTAGAATAATCTTTTACGGTTTTGGATGTAATTTTACGATTTTAAGAACCTTGGCTCTTAAATCTTACAGTGTCCGTATATGATTCTGAAAACAGTTATATAATTGAGACTTCAAGTTTCATATTGTCTAACAAAAAAATTGATCACACAAATACAGTAAAGCTACCAAGCTATTTTAACAATTACTGTAACTTTTAATTATTTATAGTTTCTTAATTAATATTGAGTTAAGAAATTAGATGTTATATCTCTAGCAGTACTGAAACTGTGGCTACAAAACCGAACTATTCTGACACGTCACTGTAACTTCACTACATTAGGTCAACTCAACGGTCAACCTTGACATGACACCTTCGCATCTGCCTACTTACTTCACTACATTAGGTCAACTCAACGGTCAACCTCGACAGGACACCTTCGCATCTGCCTACTATAAACAATTCATGATCGCTATCGACTGCTTATACCACTGTGACCGAATGCCAATCTCACTTTCTAATGTTATTGTCATGTTGATGCTATATTAAAAAATAGAATCTAAAAAAGTTTGTTAAAGTCCCGTTCTTTATCATTTACTCGCCTTTTTCTAGCGGAAAATAAACTATAATCCGTACTACTTTGGGATCTACTCGTAATAAGGATTAAATCAAATGAGAATCTGAAATGTCTTTTTTTCTGTTGAAGCTCGAAATCCTTCATTATTTTGCCTATCCCGGACATCTACATGTTATTATATCATCTCCATGTGAATTGTTTAAATTTTCATCTCTTAATAGCATATAAATCAAGAAAAGTATGGATATATTTTATTCTTCTTTATATGTAACTGAAATCTTTTAGCATGTGTTTAACAAAACTTAAATTTGTTGCTCCTTTAATGCTAAAGATTTTAGTTAAAGGTTTTTCGTCTTTGTTTTAGTTTTATGTTGCTTCATGTCATTAAATAACCATTGTTAACCACTATTTTATTTGAAATCCTTCTTTTAAACTTGCTTATATTTAAAATCATCATTTTCTTGCTTCTCTATATGGCTATATGTCACAACCGATATATAATACCATATGGCCGTTTTGCACCCACCGAGAATTACTTTGTGGCTCAAAGGCGTTGGTTCTGGTCACGATACTAGTCAGAGTGTTTCACTGATTGGTTTGACATGCACATGCCAAGCTAACGGTACTTACAGCTTCTCAAACCCCTGACCCACCAACGAGCACCACCAAAATGTGTTGCCAAATCTAATTCCCGTTATTCAAGGGCCGTGCTGAAGTATTGGTCCACTAAGTTGAGTGAACAAGGTGTGTTAAGATTATATTAAAATTATATCCAACATGTAATATCATCGTATCTTTATATCAATAGATTATATGTCGACAGACTAATTAATGAATCTGATAAAACAGTTTTTATTTTTATGTCTTTAATTACGTCAAATTTGTACAAACACACAACTCTCGACAAACAAAACCACTGATACAATGACACTGCACATCAATGTGAAAGCTCTTCCTAGCTAGTAAACGGAACATAACACATAAAACAAAACATAGCCTACATGCAAGAAGTTGAAAATATTGAAATATGTGTCATTTTTATCCATACACATTTTTCTTCAAAATTTATCATACGTGCATTCTGTAACTAACATACAAATAGACTTTGTCTTGCCGTGTGTTAATGTCACTTTCTTAATTAAATATCGTTGAAGATGAATATTGCGCGCCTTTGATATTTGATATGATTGTGTAAATTCTGTCTACGTTACGTATTGAAAATGGCAGTTTATAAATAAAAATATAATTTCAGATGTTATCCTACAGCTATCAGGAGCTGGTAAGCATTATTCATTTGAGATCATGTGAATCCACTACAACATTTACCACTATCCCCAGCGACATTTCCACGCTTTCCCGGGCGACATGTCGCTGGGGATACTTATCCCGGGCGACATGTCGCCCGGGATAATTTGAAGGGGAAAGCTCGCCAGGGATTCTTTCCCGGGCGACTTTCCCGAGCGACTTGGTGGGACCCACATGTTTTCAGTCAAACTTATATGTGCCACGGTGGATATGTATCCCGACGACATGTCGCTCGGGAAGGTTGAAACAAATTTTTTTTTATAATTAATCCCGGGCGACATGTCGCCCGGGAAAGCAAAAAATAAAATAATTTTTACTTATCCCGGGCGACATGTCGCCCGGGATTAATTATAAATTATTTTTTGTTTCAACCTTCCCGGGCGACATGTCGCCCGGGAAAGGAAAAAATAAAATAATTTTTATTTTTTAAACATTAATCATTATCCCGGGCGACATGTCGCCCGGGATATGTCTGCAAATTTTTTTTTTGCAGCCTGCACACAGCTATTTCACCCAAAAAAAAAAAAAAATTTTTTTTCCGGAAATTTTTCTCGAAAAAATCTAACGCAAACATCAAACCTGTATAAACCAATATAGACTCTATCCAAATACATCACAACTTGTACCAAAACACAATACAATATAACGGATCAACGCATTTGATCTAATAAAGCTAAATCGTTCAAAATCCTAATAAACACAATATAGTCTACAAAACGGGGCTTACTATTCACAAACCTTGAATTATCCGCAAGTTACATCAATATCAACTAGATATTGAGACAAATGTTTACATAAAAGGTCGTCAAGAGTCAACGAAAGCAAAACAAAACATAACATACTAACCGAATCATATAACATCTCTAACTATCGTCCATCCCCCGTCCTCGCCGGCCGTCCCTCATCGCGGCAATCTCATCATCCCGCACTCCCGCCACTCCCGCTACGGAACTCAGGTTTTGACCTCATACTGTCTCAGCATCGTGAAAACTTTCGTCACTGTCTAAAAAGCTTCATCATCAAGTCATCTGTTTGGTTTAGAGTACTTGTTCTTCTTTTTCAGCTTTTCGACATCGCCGGAGTTGTGCGTGCATTGAGGCAGGGGCGGAGGGGGCGGAATGAGAACTTCTCTGGCCCGTCCCGGTAGTACCCTACCAACACCGGGAAGGTGCCCCCGCTGCTTGCCCTTTCGAGCCATGACCATTGGATCCTCACATTGAAGGGCAACCCCCGACTCTTGTTGGAGCCAAGAGCCTCATCCTCACCATCTCCTCCTATGTAATGATAAAAACACAAGATATTTATTTTTATTAGTCGGGTGCTACATTATTTCTCGACAATCATTAAAGTGCGTGTTTTGAAACAAAACTTACGTATATAGCTCGGTCCTCATCCCGTATGAATACCCCGTTAACGGTGTGCGTCACGAAGAAGGTGTCGATGAGCGACGGGTACTCTCGAGTCTCTGAGCTCGCCATCTGTACATACACACGTATATAAGATGAAACAAATTAAAAACGACAAATCACAACACACTAAAGCATATAATCAGATATATATGTATATATGTATGTAAAATAATTATAATGTTTATTACCATCTCATCTCGAAGGCGAGCAAGTGATCGGGATCCCTGCCGGCAAACGACCCGTGCTCTTTGCTCGGTTTTGGCGATTTTGAGCGGCTCGGGCTTGGTTCCTGGGATCATTCCAAAATGCAATCTGGGCATCCCAATCTGCCGGGGTAATGCTCTCGGGACGTCCCTGTCTGATCGTCTCCACATCATAAGTCCCGGTCTCGGGGTTTATAACCCAATGCGCTGCCTTGAGAGAAGCCTTGTTGGTATTGTACAGCTTTTGGAGATGCTGCTGGATGCCCGCATTAATATCTGCCCAGTGCTGGGATTGCATATGAGGTGTCAAGTCAAACTGGGTCTGCAATCATATACAACAAAACAAAGACAGAGTTAGAGATATAATTTATATATTTATCTAAATTTGTTTATTTATTTATATGATATAAATAAATAAACGAATTTAGATAAATATACACAATTAAATAAATGAACACGATAATGAAATAAACATAAAAGGATAATGAAATAACTGACCCCAATCTTTGTCACGATCGCCGCCTTCCGCTCCGCCGGGACCTTCTGCCAAGAAGGGTAGTACAAAGGCATCTCCCTAATAAGCTCGCCAAGGTAGTTAGACCAATGAGATGCATGCTCACCGAGAGGCATCATGGTCTTTTTGTCGTCCCACTCAAACCGGATCGGGACGGGGCCTTTATCATCGGTGATCTTCTTTAACCCGAGGTTCCGGGTCTCCTGGCGGGTATGTAGTCGGCCCGCTTTCCTTCCACCCAAATTGGCTTTACGGGTGCCTTTGCCTGCAAAATCAAGTGAGTGATAAAGTCATAAAAATTCAAGGCAAGCAAATTCAATGTATCAAATTTAGGCTTGTATTACAATAATCCAGAAATTCTTACCTCGGTTAGCGAAGCAACCCCCGCAACCGGTAGGTATATGGTGTGAAGGGGGACGATCATCACCGCCACCGTCACCGCCGTGGCCCCGTGCAACATCCGCTGACATCTGTACAAGTACAATTAGGATAACATATAGAAATTCATGAACAAAATAATTAAAGCATGCACACATCCAAATACATACATATCCAAATAAATATACACATTTAAACAATCCACAACAATTTCATTCATTCATTGAAATATATAAGTGTCTTTTGCAAGTTACAACTCAAGATCAATCTTCTTCTTCACTAGAATAAACAACTTCTACACCATCATCATCCTCAACATTGACGAGGTCTTCATCATCAGAATCTGCTAAATCATGAGGAAGGGCATCTTCATCATCAATAATATCATCGTCTTCGTCAAGATCAATGATATCTGGCGGTGCGTCAACCTCCGTTGATTGACCATCTATATGCAAGGTCGCATTATTCAAGTCATTCAAACTAGTAGAAAGTGGGAGATCAGATGAGTTGTCAAAATGTATAACATCAGGATCTTCCTCTACCACGATGACACCCCCGTCCGAAAACTTTTTATGATTCACATGCTCGACGACCTTCCAGTGGGGTGGTCGTCTGGCCATATCTTCAAGGTAGAAGCATTGTTTGACTTGTGTTGCGAGAATGTATTGATCATCTTTAAACGCCTCATCTTTTGTCAAGATTTGTGTCATGTTGTTTCTAAGGACAAGACGTTGGACTTTACGTCCTTCGTTTCTAGTGTCAAACCACTTAACTCGGAACAACACAACTTTGAACGACAAATACGAAAACTCGAGGATTTCTTGAAGTTGACCATAGTACATTTCTCCGTCATTCCCACCAGGCGAACAAATGCCGCTGTTTTGAGTTGTGCGACGTTCATCGCGGCTGTGCACGACAAACCTCACACCGTTGACTACGCAAGAGTTGACTGAGATTGGAGTCGGTGTTGGTCCACAAGCCAAAGCGAATAACTCGCTGGTTGCACTAACACCTGGGTCATTGTCTACGTGACGTTGACGTATCTATGAAGAAGATAGGATTAGATAGAGAACACAAAATATGATATCGTTATTTTTACAGTTAAGTACACAAAATAAGTCTAAGTTTACCTGCGACCCAAACCAGTTGGGGAATTCTTCTTTCATGTCTTTGTTAGGAAATTTACTGAAAAACGTTCATGGTATTAGAATAAGTCGTCGAAAAGATAAGTTAAGAAAAAGAAGTTTCAAAATAAAAACGCGTACCTCTTGAACTGGGACCGGTACGTGTCGATTTCAGGACTGTTGTGAAGTACATACCATATCACTTTCTTCAACTCTTGGGCATCAAACCGAATAACAGACCGTAAACCAATCGATTTACATAGTGATCGGAACACCTGAAACTGACACGTTGGGGGAGGGGGGTCCACATTACGGTCGGGACGATTAAATTTCGTAGTAACATCCCGAAAATAATGAGAACTGAAAGTCAATGCTTCTTCTGCAACATAACCCTCCGCAATCGAACCTTCCGGCTTAGCTTTATTTCGTACATAACCTTTTAGCTTTTTCATGAATCTTTCAAATGGAAACATCCACCGGGGGCGGATAGGCCCGCCTTCAAGAGCCTCTAGAGGTAAATGGATAACCAAGTGAATCATAATGTCAAAGAAAGCAGGAGGATATATGAGCTCGAGATTGCACAGAATATCGACCACCTTGCTCTGAGCTTTCAACATGTCATCCTCCATCAAAGTTGCAGAGCAGATTTGCTTAAAGAATGAACATAGCTCGATTATTGGTTTTGCAACCTCATCGGGCAAGTATTGCTGAAGTCCGTAAGGAAGTAAACGTTGCATCATTATATGACAGTCATGAGACTTCAGGCCCGTTATATTGGTATCATTATCGGTCACTTTGTGCTTGAAGTTGGATCCGAACCCATCTGGTAGTTTAACTCCTTTGATGAACTGACAAAAAAAAATTATGTTCTCTAGTGAGAAAGAATACGCAGCCTGAGGCTTCGAGCACTTCTTGTTTTTAGTTTGGCTAAGCCTCAAGCCACTTCGAATGCCTAACTTTTTCAAGTCTTGTCTTGCCTTAGCGGTGTCTTTAGATTTGTCATTCATTAACAAAGTGTTCAAGATGGCCTCCAACACATTTTTTACGATATGCATGATTTCTAAATTGTGTTTTAGTGTAAGAAAAGACCAATACTCAAGCTCGTAAAAAATAGATCGTTTAGTCCAGTTCAGCTCGACAAGAACATTGCGTTTTATCTTCACACCCCCCATAAATCGGATGTTTACCCTTCACACGCGTGGGCAATCTAGCAAGTTGAGCCTGGATTTGATCCCGGTCGAATTTTCTAGGAGGATCTCCGTCTTCTATCTCACCATTAAATTCATGTGACCTCCTCCATTTATGGGGCTTTTTTAAGAATCTTCTGTGACCAACATAAGCTATTTTTCCTAACATACGTACAGATGGAGTGTCTTCATTACATGTAGGGCATGCCTTGTAACCTTGCCCACTCTACCCAGACAAACTACTTCGAGCAGGCAAATCATTGATGGTCCATAAAACCATCGCTCTCATATTGAACTTCTGGCCTATAGCAACGTCTATAATCTCGACACCTTTCAATGCCCATAAAACCTTTAAGTCATCAATCAAAGGCCTCAAGTAAACATCAATGTCCTTGCCCGGAGATTTAGGGCCAGGAATTAACAACGTCAGCATAAAAGAACTCTCTTTCATATATAACCACTGAGGCAGATTATATATTGTCAATATCACCGGCCACATGCTATAAGCCTGACTAAGGTTGCCGATTGGATTAAAACCATCAGCAGCCAACCCTATTCGAACATTTCTTGGTTCTTTTGCAAAATTAGGATACTTGGTGTCAAAGTTCTTCCATGCTCAACCATCAACCGGGTGTTGCATCTTACCGGGCTCCGTATACTTTCCAGTAGCATGCCAAGTCATTTCCTTTTGCAGTGTGACTAGACTTGTACAAACGTTGTAGTCTAGGAATGATCGGAAAGTAACATAACACCTTCTTAGGAACTTTCTTCCCCGGTGTGTTACTGTCTTTCCATCTACTCGTTTTACACACTGGATAGAAATGCAAATCTTTGTTATTGTCGCCCCGAAATAAGAAGCAATCGTTTACACAAGCATGTATCGACTCGTACCCTAACCCGATCATTTTAAATGTCTTCTTTATTGCATAGTATGACGGTGGGAGCTTGTATCCTTTAGCGGTGGGAAATACATTTTGGAAAAACTCTAGCATTTCATTAAATATAGAATCAGTTAATTTACCTTTAACCTTAAAATAGGTAAACTTTTGCCCATAAAGTCCTAATCGAAGTCACAATCACAACCGGGTACATTCCGCGTTTGCACTAGCATAATAACGCTCTTCGAACTCGTTACGTTTAGCTTGAGTCAGATCGTTACTTGTCTCACCAATATCTCCTTAGAGTGGCTCATTTTTGTTCATTATTCAGAGGAATATAGTTAAGATCATTAAGGCACGCTGTCATGTCACTCATCTGAGGTTGTCTTGTGTTATCTATTACTGGCGGTGGCGGAGGAAGATCCGGTTCACCGTGGTGAATCCATGTTTTATAACTTGGGTCAAACCCATACTTCGAAATGTGGTCTGAAAGGTGTTTGATGGATACCCACAATACTAGACGACAAGACTTACATGGACATCTTATATTCCCCGCACTATCCACTAACGGCTTGCAATCATCGACGAATTTCTAAGACGGTATAAAAAGGCTTTCGTGGTTTCCCTAAACTTTCCAACTCTATATCAATTACTATGATGCGTTTTAAAATACAATTAGTTGATTAAATGCAACTAATTTAAACACATTCAAACGAGGAAACGAAAGTTTTGTCACTCTAGTGCAGACTATGGAAGGCAATCCTAACCCACTCTTTAAGAATGATTCGTCCTCATATATGAAATGCGTAATAACCGATTTACGATTTTGAGAAAATTTCGGCAGCATTACCCCCTCAACACCTCATAATATGTAATTAAAGACATATTCGTAGGAGTAAAAGAGAATAACCGTCGAAATCATCTCAATAGTAAACCAACTAAACGCATTCATATCCTAAATGAGACCAAACATTCAAAAAGCATCCCAAACGGGACTTTTTCAATAAGTAATTTCTATTACATTTAATTTCGACGGGTTTCTATAGGGATGTTTAAATTCAGACGTGAATTTCGCTAATTTTAATCACATAAAATCCTAAAATTTTCCTAACGGTTCATTAAAACAAATTATCAAACGCATATCCATTTATGTCATTAAAAAACAACATTTAAATCATAAGTATTAAAATAAGTTGTTCATAAACAGCTTATCTAATATTTACGTCCAACAACAAATAATAACCACTATATCGAATATAACCCGAAACATACATAATTTCAACGCAATTCACCTAATAATAACTATAAAATAAAAAATTTAAACAATAAACTTCTCCGGCGACATGTCCCGTCGGCTTCCAAAAGGAGAAAAAAAATTAAACATACCTTTTCGGCTGTTGCGGCTCGCTATGTAGCTCGCTACAAAAAATTAAACACCACCAACAAATAATTAGAGATTAGAAACAGAAGTAGTATAGAATTATCATTTGAGGGTAAGGAAAAGAATTATTATAGAGGAGGAGCGGGGTGCGTGCCGTTGCGAGTGTGAGTGGAAGAGGGGATGTCGGTGGTGGGTTTAGTGGGAGTAGGGAGTGCCGGTGTGGGGTGGTGGTCGGGAGATGGGAGGTGGTGCCGTGATGGGGAGGTGGGAGGTGGTTTGTTAAAATCTCGGTGGTGGTATTTATTTTTATAATTTCACGTTTTGTGTAACTGCTGTGAAACTCAGATCTGTTTGATACCAGATAAATCCCGGGCGACATTCCTGGGCGACATGTCGCCCAGCAATTACTAGATAATATGTCGTTTAGCAAAAAAGGCGCCTTAAATAAAATTTGAGGCAATTTCAGCAAATATTAAAAAAGGTTTTCCCGGGCGACATGTCGCCCGGGATTCATTTTATTATAATTTTAAATTATTTCCCAGGCGACATGTCGCCCGGGATTATAGATAATTTGTCGTTTAGCTAAAATGGCGCCATAACTAAAATATTGGAGGGCATTTTTCAGCAAATATTAAAAAGGTTCCCGGTGACATTTCCGCCCGTGGATTCATTTTTAGTATAAAATTAAAATGAATCCCCAGGCTACAATGTCGCCCGGGAAAGTGTTATTAAAAAAATACTTAGAAAGCTAGTATACATGTAATAAATATCTTTTCCCGGGCGACATGTCGCCCGGGAAAGATATTTATTAAATTTATTTTTAAAGCTTTTAATAATTAATATTTATATACTTACGTTTTTTATAAATAAAATATATATAAATAATAATTTTAAAAAAAAATTATATATTTTAGAAAATATATATTCTCCATTATGTTTAAGGTTTAGAATATATTCTCATCTTTGTGTCGTCGGCCCGTTCGTAGTTTTCTTGTAGTGAAATAAATAAATTTATAAATATTTTCATATTTTGTGTCGTCTTAAGTCACGTCTTAGAATATATTCTCCATTATGTTAAGGGTCTTAGTCATAGTTTCAAGACAGACACGCGCTCAGCTCACACTTGATCTTTAAACGATAACGATTTTTAGCTCTTTCATACCTTAAATGTCTGGTATGAAAGAGCTAAAAATCGTTATCGTTTAAAGACAGACATCACACTTGATCTTGAAGCAACAACACTCGCAGATCATCATCGTCGTTGATCACCATCATCATCTCTGGCCACCTTATCTCTCCCTAACGCCGCATAGCACGTACATACTACACGTATTTAAATCTATTTATACGTTCTTATACATTTAAGATTAAAATCAGCCGTATGGAGGGTAGAGACATGAGGCGACATATGCGGCGAAATATAAGAGGGAAGCACACATGTTGTATGTATGTAAATGTTATGTAACAGAATCTCATAACATACATGTGACCTAAACACATGCATTCTGTTTCATGTAATTATCCTTATATCTAATTATGATTTTGTTATATGTTTTCTTTTAATAACATATAGCAATTAGTTACTACTTATACAGTACTAAATTTCAATTACTCTTACTATCTACTAACATTAAAATATTGGTTCTCACTACAAGAAAAATAGAACGGGCGACGAGAGTTTGTAAAGGACACCAACGTCTTCGCTAAAGGCCACTAAACCACAAAAATATTTGACCAAAAATTTCGTGATGATAAACAAGACACGACGTATACATACATAATGCTGAAAATTGATGAAAAAGATTGAATTAGGTTTAATTTGTCGACGTTTTTAGTGCGAAGAGAAAATATGCGATAAAGAAACCTTTTGATAGACATTATATAATTATAAGTTATGTATTTGAACACGAAACCACCTAACTAGTTTCTAACTAAAGGTAATGATGTCGACTTGATTAAACAATAATCAGTTGTAGCTTGTTCATATGTTATCGTTGTACATTAGATGTTCAACGGATGAGTCGATATGTTATCGTTGTACATTAGATGTTCAACGGAGGAGTCGATATGTTATCGTTGTACACTAGACGTTCAACGGAGGAGTCGATATGTTATCGTTGTACACTAGATGTTCAACGGATGAGTCGATATGTTATCGTTGTACACTAGATGTTCAACGGATGAGTCGATATGTTATCCGATGTACACTAGAGTTCTCAACGATGAGTCGATGGTTATCTTGTCACTTAGAATGTTTTCAACGGATGAAGTCGATGTGTTTATCGTTTGCCCACTAGATGTTCCAAACGGATGAGTCGATGTGTTAATCGTTGCACACTAGATGTTCAACGGATGGATCGATGTGTTTATCGTGGACACAAGATGTACAACGGATTGAGTCGATATGTTATCGTTGTACACTAGATGTTCAACGGATGAGTCGATATGTTATCGTTGTACATTAGATGTTCAACGGATGAGTCGATGTGTTATCGTTGTACACTAGATGTTCAACGGATGAGTCGATGTGTTATCGTTGCACACTAAGATGTTCACGGATGAGTCGATGTGTTATCGGTTGTACACTAGATGTTC
This sequence comes from Tanacetum coccineum, assembly GCA_026074375.1. Taxonomy (NCBI): domain Eukaryota; kingdom Viridiplantae; phylum Streptophyta; class Magnoliopsida; order Asterales; family Asteraceae; genus Tanacetum; species Tanacetum coccineum. Next base: position 20,984 of record BQNB010049175.1, on the reverse strand, counting down.
ACGTATGAGTCGATGTGTTTCGTTGTACACAAAAGGTTCAAACGATGAGTCGAGTGTAATCGTTTACACTAGATGTTTCAACGGGTGAGTCTGATATGTTAACGTTTGTACACAAGATTTAACGGGTAGTCGATATGTTATCGATGTAACACTAAATAGTTCAACGATGAGAGATATGTTATCGTTGACACTAGAATGTTTCAACGGATGAGTCATAATTATCGTTGTACACTAGAAGTATCATCGGATGAGTCGATATGTTATCGTTGTACATTAGATGTTCAACGGATGAGTCGATATGTTATCGTTGTACAGTAGATGTTCAACGGATGAGTCGATATGTTATCGTTGTATACTAGATGTTCAACGGATGAGTCGATATGTTATCGTTGTACATTAGATGTTCAACGGATGAGTCGATATGTTATCGTTGTACACTAGATGTTCAACGGATGAGTCGATATGTTATCGTTGTACATTAGATGTTCAACGGATGAGTCGATATGTTATCGTTGTACACTAATTGTTTCAACGATAGTCGATATGATTATCGGTGTAATTAGATACTAACACAAAACTCCCGCCAATACTCCCCCAAAACTATCCCGACAAATACTCCCGCCAAAAACTCCCACCCAAAACTCCCGCTAAATACTCCCGCCAAAAACTTACGCCAAAAACTCTTTTATACCATAAAAGCAGATACTATCACAACCACAAACATATCACACACTCTTACCATCGCAACCACAAAAAGATGGTGAAGATGGTGCCACATGAAGCTTTTGCGTGTAGGTGTGCAGAAGGAGATGTAGTTCTCCGACAATCGTATAAACCTGAGAGTTACGGTAAACTATACTATGCAGTCCAAAATCAAAAGTAAACAATCACATGTTTTTATTGTGTAATATATAAATTTTCTGGTTATTGTTAAAAGAATTAATTCATTACTATGTTATCAGCCTCCGAAACATTATAGATGTGGATTATTTGGAATGAGACCCACTTCTGTGAAATTGATAGTTCTTCTGGACTCCATCGACTCCAAGTTACTCTGGCAGGACATTCAACACCTCCAAGCAATTTCTTGCAGGACCCTCAATCTCCTGTAAGCCTATTCTATCAGGACCGTCAACACCTACAAACTATTCTCTAAGATCTTCAAGAAATGGAGAGTGCTCAAACTGCAAACACTTGCGAGGAAAGATAAGTGTACTCAAGGAAACAATGGAAATGCATATGCATCCGGAACAACACACAGTTAATTCGGTTGCACATCTCACGATGTTCTCCAATGAAAATGGAAAAGCCCTTCTCCTTATTTGGATAGTTTTTTCATGCAAGTAATTCGTATGATTTCGAGTATTTTATCATTTGCAAATTTTAATTCGTAAAGTTTAAGTGTCAAGTTTGTAAGTCGTTTGTGATACTAAAGTGGTATGTAAAATAGTTTAACCTAAAATAAATGTTTGTTTTTGTGGCATCTTGGAAAAAGCGAAACATATTTATAAATAATAATGATTTTTATATAAGTAATTTATATAAATATAAGTACTCTTATTTACAATGCTATATAAACATATTGTTAAAAATAATAATGATTTTAAAGGCAAAATTAAAATTTTTGATAAATTACATTATCCCGGGCGACATGTCGCCCGGGAAACCTGAGCGGGAAAAATTGCCGCCAGGATTTTCGGTGATTTTGTATTTCTAAATTTTAATAAAAATATTCCCGGGCGACATGTCGCCCGGGAAACATTGTATTAAAAAATTATACAGTTTTATAAATATTAAAAAACTGTAAAAATTTTAAAAAAATTTTCCCGGGCGACATGTCGCCCGGGAAAATTGTTAAAAAAAACTTTATACACTAACACACATTAATTATCACTAAACACAAATGTTAAATGTGGAAATATTATCCGGACTACATGTCGCCCGGAAAGTCTAGGGGAAGAATTTGCTCAATAGATCTCGTTAATTATTTTGGTCAAATCCAAACAAAGAATCCCGGGCGACATGTCGCCCGGGAAACTCACCACATACTTTGACTAAAAAGTCTATCAGAATTAGTGCCACGTCGGATGAATTTTTGTCGTTTAGCGACCTTTCCCGGGCGACAAATGTCGCCCGGGAAAAGTTCGTCGCCCGTTCTAGTTTTTCTTGTAGTGCACGTTAAGACACTTAGAGTGCGTTATAAACTGCAGGTACGTTTTTACTTATTTAAGTTGTTTTACTTAAACTTGTTGTGACTCGTGAACTGTATTGCAAAGTGACACCCCAAAAGATATATCCCGCTGCGTATCGTATTTTAGGGGTGTTACACAAGGTTTCTTCTTCCACATCAAATTTAAGGCCGAGACTACCAAGATGAATAAGGAAAGAGGAATTCCATGAGTTGTAGTTATGTTTTTCAAGGTCTAATTTAATGGGGACCTTGTTGGCTATGCTATAGGGGATTATTCTTTTGGTTGAAGTAGCTGGAGGATTGTCTTCAACGGCTATGAGTGCCAAAATATATATTTTTTTTATTAGGGTAAATGGTACGACAGAGATGATAGGGGAGGGAAGACGGGATAGGTTATTAGAAAGAGATTAGGGAAGATAATTTTGGCTGTGATATTATATTGGAAGGTAATTGTTTTAATTGATTAATTCTCACAAATATAAACAGTATAAATAGATTACAAAGGGGATGGGCTTGAGCCTAAGATAACTATAATACAACTAATGAATTGACAACTAATGATGACTATCATGCAGCTCATGATTAACAAATCATACAAAAACATACCAACTAACATTGGAAAGTAGCCAATCAAATATATCGACTAATAGTTGCATCATAAAGATTAATCTTCGCTTCAATGTTCTTCAAGTGTCGTGCCTCTGTCCCTCCCCCCCCCTCACGAATGTCGTTTAATTGTCCATTGTCCGTCTCGTTGTATGAAATATGTGTCTCGCTAATGTGTCCGGTCGTGTTACCCATATAATGTTCTATCGTGCCACGTCTCGTCCGTCCCGCTTCCAGATGTGTGCCATGTCTGTCCCGTTCATGTCTCCGCCCTTCGGATGATTAAATTGAGTTTTTTGTATTTTTAGGAGTAGATAGATTTTAAGTGGTATAAAATTACAATATTAATGGGATTATAAATATAGATAGTCGTTCCCCGTGTCTCCCCCCCGTGTCCGCACCGGTCCCCTCCCTGTCCGCCTCATGGGTTACTCCCGTCGTCGTCCCTGGTCCCCATGTCCTCAATGAGTCCTGTTCGTGAGGGTTCCCGCTTATGTGATTTGTCCGTCCAATGTCGTCTCGGGTCGTCACCAGTTCCTGTTCGTGTCGGATAATTAGAAGTATTGCGTTTTCATCAACTTGCTACTACTTTTATTTTCTTTTGTTGCTGCTTGAAGAATTGCTTCCGCTTGTTTTCGGATTTCTTCATCAATAAACTCTTTCTTTTATTGCTATAATGTCTTTTTAGTTTTCTAGTCCATTTCAAGCTTTCATGATTTCGCCGCTTAAGCAGCAAAGGAGTATTAGGCATTAAAATAAGGACTAGACCAAATGGTGTTGTAGGTCGAGATTCATTAGGTGACTAGGGTGTCTTATGTACTTGCAGTTGTATACCAAAATAACTCACTTGATAAGCAGCATACCTTACACCATGGAATAAATATATGATCTACGTTAATTGTTCTAAATTTTGATTTTAAGCTTAATATCATGACCCTTCATGTTCTGAGTTAGTACTCTGACTGGTTAACCTAACGATTACTTCTGGAAGTATATCCAACGTATTCCATCCATGGCGTATCACCCCGTTAATGACCAGACGAATTAACTAGGAAGGTGGTGTTCTTAACCAAGGCTATTCGCATACCCTAAATGAAATTAATACATGCAGAGCCAATTGGAGGGTCCTCTAAAAAGATGTGTATGTATAAATGTGTGTGCGTTTATGCGTACCAATTTCCATGCAGTGTAAGAAAAGCCACCATGTAGATACAGTAAGGTTGCGAGTGGGATGTGATGGAAAAAGTATGTACGTTGAAGAAATGAAAGCTATAGAACCATTGCGACTTTAGCTTTTGGTACGTTATAGTATTATCCATTGCTTAATTCTCCACCCTAAATCATTTGATCAACTGAATATCAAAGACCTAAAGTGATGAGATTTTTTAAGCCGGTAAATGTATTACTTTAAAAAATGATTAAGTACATAGGATGTGAGTGGATTCTCACATCTTAGCCCGTCACATAAGCGGTAAAGCTTACATAACAAATACACAACTACCTCCATTAAGAAAGAAAACACAACTAACCACTAGATTACATTTGACCCAAAACATAACCAAATATAACTAACATCTATTTTGACCACGAAGACTAATATCAAAAGCGTCAAAGAAAGCTAGTTGTTCTTCCGTTATGTCTTTGTGTCCTACATCATCGCATGTATAAACTCTTCCTCCCTATACCACCTCCGGTTTTTAAGAGCCTGTACCCTTAGAACTTTTTAAAGCCATGAATTGTTGTTTCATTATCATTCTTTTCCACGTCATTATAGCTATCCATGTTCTCATTATCCAACTTATAACTTTAATATTTCCTACATTCACATCGTCAGCTTTTGAGTTAACTGTATCACTAGGTGCATCCCTAATATCCTTGTCAACCATATTAAGCACATCAAACGGATTCAATGTCACAATTTTTGTACCACTTGAGCTAGCCATATCTTTCAAACCAGAATTATTATTACTACTAACGAGATTGGTATTTGTATCTTTTTGTTTTGCCTACCTATTATTCGTCTTCTTAACAGTCATACAATGCGAGACTTAGAACCAACAGGTAAACCTCTAACAACTTGCCTTTGTGTCTTCACATGCACATTGGTTATAGTTTTCTTAGGACATTGGTCTAACGAATAGCCAAATACCTCACAAACTATACTGACTTCATGATTCCATACAAACGAGGCTGTAAATGTATCTAACATTAATAGGGTACCAAGTTTTTAAGCAATGACACTCAATCCATGTCTTTTAACTCAACATTAGCATGAAGATCAATCATTGCTCTCGCGAAACTAGACCTACTTCATGAATCCATAAAAACAAGGCTCTAAAAGTATCTAACATTAATAGGGTACCAAGTTTTTTCGCAATGACACTCTATCCATCCTCCGTGAATGTTGTAATACATTCACCAGGGGAGACCATTTGTGAAGAATCACTAGCACATTACATATCAACCATGGTTTATTCTCAAGCATTGATTCGATACTTGTATTAGAACTAAATTATAAGAAGAAGATACCTTTCAAATTTATCATAGTTCGAACAAGACCAAATCTGCTCCACACATTCTTAACATAGTTTTCGACCACTGGATACACAACTCTTTTGCTTAGAAAAAAACCATAAACAGAGTTCTCATAACACTCCTTGTCCTCTAGGAGTAAGTCTAATGAACAGCAACATCAGGCCCATTATCAGCCAGGGCGATTAAGGTAAGAAGGTTAGCAACTTTCATACTTGGTTCACCATTTAGACAATTACCATAGGAGACAGATCTCATACCATTTAATTTATCACTCTTAATCACATTAACCAACCATCCTCCCTATTATTCGATGGAGTATCGCTAGTACCGGCCATAGCTACTATAGTAGTTGTATTAGGGGCACCAAACGTATCAGACAAGCATGGAAAAGGATCCATAAATTTAGTTTCACCATCAACATTCATAGGTTTTAAGGGTAACTCATCATATCCTACTAACACGAGCTTACCTTCTACCATTTGACGTTGAATATCATTAATCTTTGTAGCGATAGAACTCGTGTCCTCCTTATTCTAATTAAAAGTATCATCATTTAAAACATGCTTTCCTGCGGTAGCATGTTTTACCACAGTAGTAGCCTCCTTCAAAACATATGTCTCATTATTCTTATTATTATTATTATGTACACCCCCTCTCCTTCCCAATCTCGATAACCCTTTTTCCATGCTTAAACTATACGCATTACCAGTATACACTCCATAGAAAACCTAACACAATAGCAACAAGAAACTAAACCCAAACCGACGTAGGTCGAATCGGGTTTTACACTAGTGATCGCACGTCCACAATAAATATAAATCGATTGAAGAACAAATAACACTTGGTAAACTCTTTAGATAGTAATAAACAATCGCATAAATTATACCCTAACTCTAAACGCTAAATAGTTTTTTGAGCGTATACTCAAGAAAGAATATAAAACTAAAACATATGATTAACTAAAGATTTAAGGGAATAACAAACAAGTTAGAAGATCCCTTAGAACAGAATTAGAGTCATTAGTAATTGGATTGGAAAAATCGATTTAGGGTTTGTATTTTCTCCAAAGTCGCTAGAGAGAAGGGTCATCTATACGAGATTAACATATAGAGATACCAATAGACCTTCTGCCTAGTGATATATATAAAAGGTAGTTCATGAATCAAGTTATTTTGTATTCAAATGGTGACGAGCCCATTTGTCTAAATGATACGCGTGTGCTTACCTTTTCAGCAGTGTAATTGTTGTTAAAACTCTAGCCAATATGACATAAGCAAAACCCTTCTTATGGGGTAGAAGTGCATAAAGTTTGGGTCGAATCGGGTTTTCGTACACACCAAACAAAAATATTAGGCTTATGTTGGGGTGGTGGGTCGGACCGGTCTGGTTCGGCTTAGCCCGGGCCCGGCCTGAGTTTTTATGGGTTGTTGTTTTTATATTTTTTCATTTTATCAGTTGTTTATAATACTTTGTTTGCAAAATTCATAAATTATAAAACTTAATATCAAATATAATAAAATTAAAATAGCGTACTAAAATACTACGTACTCGAATGCATCTTCTTTCCATAATGACAATAAATTACGTATAACTTATAAAACAAAAACATGCATCTACCAAAAACCCTAGGAACCCTCTTTGGCGAATTTTGAAGATTGCATACCATTCAGACCACAAAATTTGTTTCTTTAATTCTGACCCTACCTTATTTGTGTATCTTCATCGAATTGTTAACTTGATTCGTTGTTTAGGGTTCTTTAAAATTTGTTTATGGTGACCAAGGTTTAACCTTAATCGTTTTTACACCTGAATTGTTTTCTAATCTTCTACATAACATCAATTCTATTTTATGTATCAATTAAACGTTTGTTTGATTGTTACTTATCACTTATCGTTGGTTAGTTGGCGTTTCATAATTCGTTAGGGTTTAATCCGTTCTACGCCTGGTTTACAGCTGGTACTTCATCGTTGTGGCTGTTGTAGATTTTGTTAATACAAATTAATGTCTAAAAACGTTATTTATATTTTTCGACCTCTCAACGTTTTGATAATAACAAAATATAAAAACGTTTACAATAAAAATAAACGTTTACAAATTATTAAATGCAAAATTCCATTTCTAAGATTAGTGATCACTTAAGGTATGGACAAACAAAATAATTAAGCATGATTAGTGATCAAGAAAATATTTTTCTCTTAATCCTCACTTTTAATTTTACAAAAGTATTTTCTCAAAAATACATTTACAAAATATTTTCGAATTAAAAGAAAAGTTTTATTAAAAACTTAAAATTTGAAATTAAAATTTTTCCCCTAAAATGGAAGGTTCCATAACAGATACAACATTCACCATAAAAAGACAAAAACAGGAGCGGAGTCTAGTGGCGGCCCCCTTATAGGCCTGGCGGCCCCCTTATATATATGGGACCGCCAGGACCGCCACCAGTTACCGTTGGGATTTCCTGTCTATAAATACTGCTCCACTCCTAGCAGAAAAATATTCCTCTTTGCACGAAATTTTTTAGTCTCTTATTTCTCTCTCTAAAACTTCTTTCTCTCACTAAAACTCTTGATCACTAACATACTTAGATCTTGTTTCAAGTGATCTAATCTCTTCTTCTCATCTCTTCCCTCTCATTCAAGTGCAAGAGAAGAACACTCGTATTCGTCAAGAAACGAAGTGTTAATTAGTGATCTCTCCTCTTTTCTTCTAAGTACCAAACCTCTATTGTATTTATCTTGTGTATTTGTGTGATTCGGATATTGTGTAGATCCGATAGTGTAGATCTTGTGAGTGTGTATATCTTGTGAAGTGGTAGATTGGTTCTAGCTAAGATTAGGACTCGACATTTAGCTTAGTGTCGGAAAATAACATAAGCGACGTGTAAACGGTTTTCTCCGCCTAAAGAGAGCTTGTTGACATAGTGAAATCTCTAGGAGGATACTCGGGGAGTAGAGTAGGCCGAAGAGGTGCTTCGTAGCCGAACCACTATAAAATCTTGGCGTATTGGTTTGATTGTTCCTTTCCTTATCTCTTTTTATTATTGTTGTTGTTATTTAGATTTAGTTTAGATAGTTATATTGTTTGTTCTTATTGTGAATTGGTTAAACATATAACTCGAATCTAAA
>BQNB010049175.1:0-12173 GCA_026074375.1 Tanacetum coccineum | reverse complement strand
ACTACTTCTCGGTTTTATTGATCTTGATTTTTAGACTTATATATATTTTATATTTTATTATATATTATATATATAGTGTAAAAACAACCGATCACACCCCATTGATGACCAGACGAATTAAACAGGAAGGTGGTGTTCTTAACCAATGCTATTCGCATACCCTGCATGAAATTTATACATGCAGAACCAATGAAAAAGAGTCCTTAAAAATATATGTGCGTTTATATGTACCATTTTCCATGCAGTGTAAGAAAAGCCACCATGTAGATACAGTAAGGTTGCGAGTAGGATGTGATGGAAAAAGTATGTACGTTGAAGAAATGAAAGCTATAGAACCATTGTGACTTTAGCTTTTGGTACGTTAGAGTATTATCCATTGCTTAATTCTCCACCCTAAATCATTTGATCAACTAAATATCAAAGACCTATAGTGATGAGATTTTTTTAAGCCGGTAAATGTATTACTTCAAGAAAGAAAACACAACTAACCACTAGATTACATTTAACCCAAAACATAACCAAATATAACTAACATCTATTTTGACCACGAAGACTAATATCAAAAGCGTCAAAGAAACCTAGTTGTTCTTCCGTTATGTCTTCGTGTCCCACATCATCGTCATATGGATTATCATCATAAACACCTATTGAATGATCATATATACTCTTTCTCCCTATACCACCTCTGGTTTTTAAGTGCCTGTACCCTTAGAACTTTTTAAAGCCATGAATTGTTGTTTCATTATCATTCTTTTCCACGTCATTATAGCTATCAATGTCCTCATTATCCAACTTATAACTTTAATATTTCCTACATTCACATCGTCAGCTTTTGAGTTAACTGTATCACTAGGTGCATCCCTAATATCCTTGTCAACCATATTAAGCACATCAAACGGATTCAATGTCACAATTTTTGTACCACTTGAACTAGCCATATCTTTCGAACCAGAATTATTATTACTACTAACGAGATTGGTATTTGTATCTTTTTGTTTTGCCTACCTATTATTCTTCTTCTTAACAGTCATACAATGCGAGACTTAGAACCAACAGGTAAACCTCTAACAACTTGCCTTTGTGTCTTCACATGCACATTGGTTATAGTTTTCTTAGGACATTGGTCCAACGAATAGCCAAATACCTTACAAGTTGAACATCTAGTCGGTTTTCGCTCATACTTATCTCGAATAGAATGGAGTACATATCCATTACCTTTAATTTTAGGCACTGTCACAACAAGAGTGTCTTTTAACTCAACATCAGTATGAAGATCAATCATTCCTCTTGCAAAACTAGACCTATTTCATGAATCCATAAGAATGAGGCTCTAAAAGTATCAAACATTAATAGGGTACCAAGTTTTTTATGAATGACACTCTATCCATCCTCCGTGAATGTTGTGATACATTCACCAGGGGAGACCATTTGCGAAGAATCACTAGCACATTACATATCAACCATGGTTCATTCTCAAGCATTCTATATTAGAACCAAATTAGAAGACTAAGATACCTTTCGAATTTATCATAGTACGAACAAGACAAAATCTACTCCACGTATTCTTAATATAGTTTTCAACCACTGGATACACAACTCTTTGGCTCATAAAAAAACCTATAAACAGAGTTCTCATAACGCTCCTTGTCCTCTAGGACCGAGTCTAACGAAACAGCAACATCAGCCCCATTACCAGCCAGGGCGATTAAGGTACGAAGGTTAGCAACTATCATACTTGGTTCATCATTTATATGATTAGCATAGGAGACAGGTCTCATACCATTCAATTTATCACTCTCAATCACATTAACCAAACCATCCTCCCTGTTATTCGATGAAGTATATCTAGTATCGGCCATAGCCACTTTAGTGGTAGTATTAGGGGTACCAAATGTATCAGACAACCATGGAAAATGATCCATAATAGTAGTTTGACCATCATCATTCATAGGTTTTAAAGGTAACCCATCATATCCCACTAACACGAGCTTACCTTCTAGCATTTGACGTTCAATATCATTAATCTTTACAGCAATAGAACGTATGTCCTCCTTATTCTAATTAAAAGTGTCATCATTCAAAACATGCTTTCCCGCGGTAGCATGGTTTCCCACAGTAGCAGCCTCCTTCAAACTACACGTCTCATTATTATTCTTATTATTATTATTATTATGTCCACCTCCTCTCCTTCCTGATCCCAATAACCCTTTTTCCATGCTTAAACTATACGCATTACCAGTCAGCACTCCACAGAAAACCTAACGCAATAGCAACAAGAAAATAAACCCAAACCGACGTAGGTCGACTTGGGTTTTACACCAGTTATCGCACCTCCACAACAAATTTAAATTGATCGAAGAACAAATAACCCTTGGTAAACTCTTTAGATTGTAATAATAAATCGCATAAATTATACCCTAACTTTAAACGCTAAATAAAGAATATAAACTAAAACGGACGATTAACTAAAGATTTAAGGAATAACAAACAAGTTAGAAGATCGCTTAGAACCACAATTAAAGTCGTTAGTGATTGGATTGAAAAATCGATTTAGGGTTTGTGTTTTCTCCAAAGTCACTAGAGAGAAGGGTCATCTATACGAGATTAACATATAGAGATACCAATAGACCTTCTGCCTAGTGATATATATAAAAGGTAGTTCATGAATCAAGTTATTTTGTATTCAAATGGTGACGAGCCCATTTGTCTAAATGATACCTGTGCTCACACTTTTCACATGTAATTGTTGTATAAAACTCCATCCAATATATATAAGCAAACCCTTCTTAAGGGTTAGAAGTGCAAAAATTTGGGTCCGAAATCGGGTTTTCGTAACACACCAAACAAAAATTTAAGCTTATTTGGTGTGTGGGTCGCGACCGATCTGATCGGCTTAGCAAGGCCCACCTGAAGTTTTTTATAAAAAAAAAAGGTTTGTTTTTTTTTTATATTTTTTTTCATTTTATCAGTTGTTTATAATACTTTGTTTGCAAAATTCATAAATTATAAAACTTAATATCAAATATAATAAAATTAAAATAGCGTACTAAAATACTACGTACTCGAATGCATCTTCTTTCCATAATGACAATAAATTACGTATAACTTATAAAACAAAAACATGCATCTACCAAAAACCCTAGGAACCCTCTTTGGTGAATTTTGACGACTGCATACCATTCAGACCATAAATTTCATTTCTTTAATTCTGACCCTTCCTTATTTGTATATCTTCATCGAGTTGTCAGCTTGATTCGTTGTTTGTTCATGTTATTGAAGGTAAGGATTATTCTCGTTTTTAGGGTTCTTTAAAATTTGTTTCTTGTGACCAAGGTTTAACCCTATTCGTTTTTACACCTGAATCGTTTTCTAATCTTCTACATAACATCGATTCTGTTTTAAGTATCAATTAAATATTTGTTTGATTGTTACTTATCACTTACCGTTGGTTAGTTGGGGTTTTATAATTCGTTAGGGTTTAATTCGTTCTACGCTTGGTTTACTGCTGGTACTTCATCATTATGGATGTTGTGGGTTTTATTTGGATGTAAGATTCAAAAGGGTTTTCTAGATTCGGGTGGGAGGGGTAGCAATCACAAGAAAAAATATGTGGGGAAAGCTAATGCTAGTTTGAATGTGCAACAAGAAAACCTAGGTGAGGTGTTTAGTAGTTTAGATGATGCTACTGCGTCCTCGAATGAAGTTTCAGAGAAACAGGTTTCTGAATTTGATGAAAGTGATGCAACGATGTCCGCTAATGTGTCTTCTGAGGCTCCAAACTTTACAGGTCCGACTAGTAACGTTGTTCCCTTATCTGATGCTAATAAGCTTAGCCCTAAGTCTTTGAATAAGGATAAAAGGCATTTTAACTATCCTAAATATATATTTGACACACACCTCGCAGGCCAAGTTGGAGGTTCCCGTCTGGACCTAATTTCAAAGAATAGCTAGGACGAAAATCCTTTATTGCAGAGATATCTGTAAACTGATGAGCTGAGGGTACAAGCAATACACGAACATGTCCAAATGCAACACGCTCCCTAACAAATGTAAATCTATTTGAACATGTTTAGTTCATTGATGTTTTACAGATTAGAAGCTTAATAACATGCACTCACATTGACACAAAAAACAATAGTAGACCCAGAAAGAGGACAATGTAACTCAAGAAGAAGATTAGATAGCCAAGTTTCTTCATAAACATCATTGACGACACCTCTATATTCTGCTTCACCACTAGAACGAGATATGACATGATGTTTCTTGGAAGACCTGTTCGTAATGCTCAAGTTCTAATTGGTACTTATACGGCTAGGAATACGTGAGCCTATTAGGGGCGCACGCGTATACACCAAGTGAATGATTTATTAATGCAATTAATGTATTTATGATAGATATATTAATTATATAAAGTAATAGTTCACGAAATGATTAACGGTCATTAATTATATCGTTAGACGCATTTTGTAACTAATAGTCTTTAAAAATAGCTTGTAATAGACTAGTTATTTGTTAAATAAGCCAAACGATCCATAAGCTCTTGTAAGAGCTTATGGCCGGTCAAATTAAAGGTACAAGGGAGGTCTTTGTACAAGTTGCCAAACTTAAGGAGGTGGTGGTGTTTGACTTAGACTCTAAGTAAGTTTAGGCTATATAATGTATCCCTTGATTCATTATCTGCCACATCTTGAAAACCAAAGCTCAAAGAAGAACACCTACTTCCTCTCTCCTTTTGAATTTCGAGCGGCAAGTAAAAAACCCACAAGGGTTTCAACCAAAATTCACCAAACACAAGACCGTGAAGTTTTGTTGTATGATTCGTTAACTTGAACTTGCATTCAAGCGTTCTACTGTGATGTGTAGTGTGAGCAACCCTAGAGGAGATTTACTTTAGTCGCTTAAAGGTTTAGTTAAACCTAAAAACAAGATCAAGATTCACTCGTTGATCATCCGAGCAAAAACAAGATGTTAGTAAACATATGCGTTTATTTATGTGTTAATCTTTAAGCATCAAACGGATCCCTATGGGACATCTTTCCGCTGCGTTACTCGTTGTATAATAGTTATATGGTCTTTAAATTCTAACAGAACCAAGACACAAGATTGTCGCCTAGATATACAAAGAAACCATAGGTTGACTAACGAGTCTTATGACATTTCGCCAGTTTGATAGAAAATCAAGCAATCGACTCACGAAGGACAAAGAAAAAGACCATGAGACGATGTACCTTAAAGATACCAAAGTATATGTTTCAAATCCTCCATATGTTGTTCGCGAGGTTCATGCATATGAAGGTAAAATTGTTGAACCGCATATGCAATGATTGGACGAGAGAAAGTCGAATACTACATGGCCCTGCCAAGACTCCATGTAACAGTGGGATCCGATACCAGAGTACTAAGGAAGATAGCTTAACCTAATATGATCAGAGTGAACATGGAATGTAACATAACCATGCTGCCAGTAACAAGAATATCACAGCAAAGAAAACTGGAGATAGGAAATTATCTAAGACAGAACGACTAGCAACAATAGCAAGAAAATGTAAAGCTTTCCAAGATTAGTCATGTAGAAGTCAGTAGAAAGGCGTGATATGACCTGACTAACCTAAGTTGAGGAAGAGAATGTGAGAATGATGTCATCAAGATATAAACGAAGATATATAGTCCTGTGACCATGATGAAACGTGAACAATGAGAGTCCTAATTTTACTACTACTAGAATTAAAAGAGGCCATTGTTAAACAACAAAGCGCTAGTATTAAGCTCGAGGAGCTAGAGCCTTACAAAGCCGACACACAAAAAATGGATGAGTAGTACTGGCATAACTGGGAGGTTGCTTCATGTAAACCTCCTCGGTTATATCACCATTTCAACAATGTAGGTCTTTTAGTATAACTACATAATTAGATTAGCAATCATCTATGTTAAAAAAAATAGTTATCATCTTCTTACCTAACTCCCTATTTGTAATATGTATCCATCAGTTTCCGCAAAACACATTAATGGTTGTTTGTTTAACATTTTGATTAGTTCATATTTAAAGAAAAGATGACTTAAATGAAGACTTTTCATCTTAACAATCTATATTTAGCTATGTTCTACAATTAAGTCATAAATAAACACTAGTCTGATGACTTTTTAAAATAATTTTTTGGGTAAATTACACCGTTCGTCCTTGAACTTAGGCCAGATTGCGGATTCAGTTCCTATATAACAGGGGGTCGATGTCATTAATCCTTAAAGTCGATTTTTGTTACCCGTTTGGTCCCTCAAGCCTCGTTATACGTAACTAGTGTTAGTTTGACTTTTCAACGATGGGCTTTTTAGTAATTTCTAATTTTTTTCATTTTTTCACCGTTGGTCCCTAACATAGAATTAAAAATATCAGCTTTACTGAGGCCATTTTTTTTCTTTTTCTACTTACACAATTGGTCCCTGAGGTAGTTTTTATCTTTTTCCCACTTTTATCTTTTTGTCTTTTTTTCACTATCCCGTTCTTTTGATATTTCCCGTTCTTTGCAATTCGAGATGTTCTCATATGTTATTAAATACATCAAACTTTTCGTCTATTCCCGCCATATTAATTTCACATATATAGTGAGTGAGAGAGATCGATCTCACACTGTTATCAAGGGATTTTACATTTCTTATTCTTTTTATAAAGTATAACAATAACAAATTCATTTTAGCTCATTCATGAACAAAACTCATAATGAACAAAACGGTTTCATCTAGGAAATTATATTAAATTGTTGGGTTCATTTACACACCAATATAAAGAAATAATTCTACACAAAAAGAAAAAAATCACAATTTTATTACGTAATTACATACACTTTATGACAAAATTTATACAAACCTTACATAAAAAAAAACAAAAAATTATTTTTTTTTTAAAAAAAAAAAAAAAAACCAAGATTCCATACAATTTTACAACAAACTTCAAGAACTTTACACCAACAGACGGCAGCCAGCGACGACTCTAATCCGACGAGATAAGCTGCGACAACCAATTTATTCCTCCAGCGGACAAACGATTCCCTTCTACATTGTTTCAATGAAACTCCGCATCTAGAACCGCAATCACATTGTTCAATGAAACTGAGAAATAACGTAAGAACCATAGTGTCAACACAAATTCACAAACCATCAACGAAATCTCTTATATAAGATAATTAACTAGAAATAAGGAAGCTGTATTAGTTTTATAATTATACATGTTACTAGAAATTTCAAAGCATTCTAAGAACCTTGGCGAAAACTATTGAATCTTATTGACCATGTAGTCAACACATTTTTGGTCCATTTAAATACAGTAAATAATTTTTTAAAACAATCATGAAAATAATAATCTTTTTCTTTTTTTTCAACAGGCAATTAGGACCTTGCAGTTAAGGGACCTATCACACAATTCAAATTTTTGCCAAGTTTTATAAAACTTTAAAAACCCCTCTTTGATCAATTTTGAAATCAGATATAGTATAACACAAATTAATTAGCGATGCAAAAAAAAATCCAAAACTAAATGGAAATTCAAAACCTGAAGTTTTTTGGGCGATGGCGGGGCATGCTTATCGATTACGAGGCGGTTACGGATTCTTATTCGGGTTCGGGGCGGGGACCTGGGGCATAACATCCTCAACCCGCCCGCCAACCTCTATTTAATTCGCACCAAGGAGGGCCAAGGACCTGGAGAAGACCTTGCATAACCAAGTGCCACGCTCCTCGAATCCAACTGCCAAAAAAATAATCAAAAAATAACCACATACTAATGAAACTCATTAGTTGTTAGTATTGAATATTTGGGTAGGTTATTTTATAGGATTATCCCCAAAAAACAAAAACTACTGAAAATCGATAATTAGCAAATAAGATTTTAAAGAAATATTAACATTTGGTGTATGGATTGCTGTCGTTACGTCCTAACAAAAATCAATCTTCAATAAAACCATTCATTTTTCTTAGATCTTAAACGAAAAAAATTAAAAGATACAAAAACAAGATCTCGGGTTTGTCACATAACCACTTATCTTGAAAGATCTAACAAAACCCTTCACCGATCTCCAAAAAAACAACTTACCCGAAATTACTAAAGATCTTGAAGTCGAAACTCACCAAGATTAACCACGAACAAAAAGGGGTTGAGCTCTTGAATGTGTTTGCCTTAACAAAATCAAGAATCAAACGGGTGTTTATTGTGTTCGTGTTTCATGGTTTGGAAGAAGGGCTAATGACTTGAAAATGTATCAAACTTGTCATTTTTTGTTATTGTATGTAGTCATCTTTTTTTTTTGTTATTGTATGTATCCAACTTGAAAATTCATCCTATTATATGTAGTCTGTTACCTCACATTTGCAACGTTAGTCCATTTAACTAACGAACAGTTGCAACGTTAGTCCATTTTTTTTTTTTTGGTTTCAGTTTACGAGCAATGATAAAAAAAATATAAATTTTTTTTTATTTCGGTTTAAGTTTAAGAGCAATAATTAAAAACAAAATTTAAAAATTAAATTTTTTTATATAGGTTTCAGTTTACGAGCAATAATAAAAAAAATAAAAAAATTTAAATTTTTTTTATTTCGGTTTCAGTTTACGAGCAATAATAATAAAAAAAAATTTAAAATTTATTAAATTTTTTTAATTTCGGTTTCAGTTTACGAGCAATAATAAAAAAAAAATTTAATTATATTTTTTATTTCGGTTTAAGTTTAAGAGCAATAATTTAAAAAAAATTAAAAATTTAAATTTTTTTATATCGGTTTCAGTTTACAAGCAATAATAAAAAAATATAAAAGAAAAAAATTTTAAATTTCTTTATTTCGTCGGTTTCCAGTTTACGAGCGATAATAAAAAATTAAAAATTGTATTAATTTTTTTTATTTTCGGTTTCAGTTTACGTAGCACTAATAATAAAAAAAAATTTAAATTTAATTAAATTTTATTTAATTTCCGGTGTTCAGTTTTACGGAAATAATAAAAAAAAATTTAAAAATTATATTTTTTTTTCGTTTAAGTTTTAAGAGCAATAATAAAAAAAAATTTAAAACTTAAAATTTTTTATATATCGGTTTCATTTAACGACAATAATAAAAAAAATAATTTTTTTTATTTCGATTTCAGTTTACGAGCGATAATAAAAAAAATTAAAAAAATTATTATTTTTTTAAATTTCGTTTCAGTTTACGAGTAATAATAAAAAAAAATTAATTTATTAAATTTTTTAATTTCGGTTTCAGTTTACGAGCAATAATAAAAAAAAAATTAAAAATTAATTTTTTTTTATTTTTGATTTCATGATTTACAAGCGATAATAAAACATTAAAAAATTATTAATTTTATATTTTTTATTTCGTTTCAGTTTTTACGAGCAATAATAAAAAAAAATTAAAATTTATTCATTTTTTAAATTCTTTTTATTATTGCTCGTAAACTGAAACCGAAATAAAAATAAAAAAACCCCCTGGTATACACCATGTATATAAATAGTGGTGTAAAAACGTGTATAAATTTTAAAATAACTTGAAAATATATTTTTGTAACATAACTGAATTTTGAGTTAATTGCAAACAGTCGTTAGCATAAAGGACTATCATTGCAACTGTTCGTTAGTTAAATGGACTAACGTTGCAAATGTGAGGTAACAAACTACATATAATAGGATGAATTTTCAAGTTGGATACATACAATAACAAAAAAAAGATGGCTACATATAATAACAAAAAATGACAAGTTTGATACATTTTCAAGTCATTAGCCCTTGAAAGAAAGAATCAAAGAACATATTTTTAGGTATATAGATTTTATGGACTAAAGATCAAAGAAGAAGGTTTTCCATATTGTAAATGTGAGCTTATGAATTGAAATTGGAAGATAGTGGGCTGAGAATGATTAGGTTAGTGGTTGAAAAATAAAAAGTGTTTTTGGTTGGTGAGGGACTAACGGCGCAATAAGGTTTTTATGCGAAATTACCATAATACCCATCACTAACGAAGACACATAACGACTGTTCATCCCATGGGACCAAACACACACCAAAATGACCATTTCCGGGACCATTTTCATCGATTTTCAAAACAGGGGACTGAACGGATAAACAGGGTGGAGTTCAGGGACCATCGGAGTAATTTACCCTAATATTTTTATTAAGTCAATTAAGCTTGTCTCAAACACCGCCTAAAATTTGTAACCATATACACTAAATAATCGCAGAGTAAATGTTTTCTTTATTGCAAAGTATATCCAATGATCATAATCAACTAGAAAGTTACTCATGCGTTACGTGACAAGTATTTTAAGCGCATTTTGAAAAGAAATTTTGCTCTAAAAACGATGCCGTTTCATCTCAAAACGATGTGGTTTGGCAAGCCTACTCACACCCGGCCTATCCCACCCCCAAAACGACATCGTTTTTGCACCGTCAAAACGCTGTCGTTTGTTTCGCTATTTTATATAAGGGTAATGTAGTCCTTCGCGTAAATTGCTTTGAATGGGTAAATCAATCATTAGTATTTTGGTGGGAAAAAAAACTAATGCATTTTTGCCGTAAATATTACTGTATTATAAATCATCAAGGGTAAATTTGTAATACCTTGGTGTTTAATTTTCAACAGTGGTCTTCATGCGTTATATTTAATATAGATGTTTTGAGAATCGAATCGAATCGTCAAGCAAACCGAACCATTAATAAATTGTGATGGTAAGCAAAGACAAAAAGGTCACATAACTATACTTTTATGATCATACTTTCATTCATTGATTCTCATACCCGTCAACCAAACAAATATGTGTCAAACAAATATAGATATTGAAAAAAAAAAAAAAATTGATAGAATGTGATTGGTTAAAGTTACATGCCACATGTGCATGTGAAAGTTTTTATGTGAATTGGGAGTGGATCTAGCATTGCTCAATATGTTATGATGTATCAAGTACACCCTTGGTTATTCTCCGATGTTGATAGCAGTGTTTATGAGTTTCAGAATTTATGTTTTCAACTACAAGCATGAATTTTATGAATGCTATCAAGAGAGGCTAACAACATATTATCTGTTATTCTTTAGGTTAATTTACTTGTTAATGTTATTCGATCTACGCTAATAAAAGTATGCAGGTTTCCCAACAACTTTAACTTCATAAGCTTAAACGGCGCTTATAGATTATAAATCATTTAAGTCCATATAAGCTAGAGAAAAATTAACTTATGACTTTCTTCAAATCCAAATAACCCTGTGAGTGTTTTCGTTTGTTTTGGTAACCATGATTTTCGACCTTTTGACCAACTAATACACGGAGTTTGAATCCACCGTCACAGACTCAAACCACTAACCAGCCCATTACAATACTTCTCCAAATTATGAGGCTTTAACTCAGCAGCCATAGGCTAAGAAAACTTAAGCAGTCTCACATGAGCCATAAATGCACTTCTCATCTATAATAGGCCGGATCCACATTTTGGGCCTTGCTTTTTACCTCTGATCGATGTTATACTCCGTATGAGACAACACAATCATAGATTAATACCTTTCATTGTGCAAATCTGGTGCGGACATAGGGGGTTTACAGAATCCCAATGGATGTTGGTTGCCTACTGTAAACTTTCGTTAAAAATCATTATTTTCTCAGAAATAAACTCGGTCTCTAAATTTTGTGTCACATAAATACATTCTTGTACTTCAAAGAGTGACATTCGTCATTTTTATATGAGATAGTAAAGCCAGCAACGTTAATCTTACTATTAGAGGATTATAATCCTACATTTAGAGTTCTCACTGGCAATATCTTACGCTTGAACAATCTATATATAGGACGTACCTCTACGTGGGTGACGGGTCTACTTCTTTCAAACTCGATTACTTCTTTCAAACTCGATTACTTCTTTTAAAATCGATTAATCAACATTTACTACTTCTAAACTCGATTACTTCTTCTAAAATTGATCAATCATCATTTAGTACTTCTTCTAAAATCGATTACATCTTACTAGATATGTTAATTGTTATTACAGAGAAATAACTGTATGAATAAATTAAACCTGATTTATTGAGATTATCAAATAACTAAAATTCGAAAATCGAATTTAGCAATCAACATGTTTGGATGATCATACTTGAATTAGACATGATTCGTAAAACAAGCTGGTTATTAATCGATGTGCTTGTGAATTATAACA
>BQNB010049174.1:1850-42174 GCA_026074375.1 Tanacetum coccineum | reverse complement strand
CAAAAACAACTTTTTAACTAGCAATACTTTCAACAAGGTACTGTTTGTTTTAAACTAGCAGTACTTTGAACAAAGTACTGCTTGTTCACAGTTAAATCTTTTTATCAAAATAATATATATATATACAAAGAAAATTTTGATAAATCATACCAGTTGTTTAAGGATTGTCACCATCTTCAGTTGTCCACAAAATGAACAGATGTATCAAATTCCATTCCATGATCCAGCATCCTTATCATCAACTCTCTAGATAAAGGATATCTTCTCTCAGCCAGCATATGAATCATAGTGCCATCCTCTAACTCTAGTGTATGCACTCCTGAAAATTCATTGAGTCTCCACCTTATGATTTCCCAATCTTCTTGGTTCTTCCAGAAGTCATCATCACTTTTTCTTTCCAAGTCAGGAGTAACAGCAGCATCTTTATCAACAATATCTTCAAAGAAAGGATCTGCTGTATGATCATCTTGAACATAGTGCTCTTCAGACAAAGTACCTTCTTCCTTATTCCTCCCCAATTTGACTGAAGACACTTTCTTTTTATGCTTCTTGTGCTTCTTACTTCTTTTCTTATGTTTTTTACTTTCAACCCAAAGAGTGTGATGTTGAACCACTGGTTGTACCAACTTTGACAATCTCTTGAGTTTGTTTTTGAGCTTGATAATCTGTTTAGCTTGAGAAAGGGTTTGCTTCTTGAGCCTCCTAACTTCCCTGTTCAAAGCATATATATCTAAAAGTCCCTCATCTCCTCCAGATGTTTGAGACGCATCTGTGGGAGTATAATCATTGGGAGATGTAGGTATAGCAGCAGTACCTTGTAGACGAGCAGTACCTAGAGATGCAGCAGTACCTTGTAGAGAAGCAGTCCCTTGTGAGTTATCAGTACCTTGAACGTCAGCAGTACCTTGGGAAATACTAGCTTGAGCAGCACTTTGAGTAGGGGTACCTTGAGCATCCCTTGCAGAACTCGCAGCCCTAGAATGAGGACTAGTACTATGTTCTTCCTCCGCTGCCAATGCTGTTACTACCTCTAACATGGATGGAGTCAAGGGTGTAATCCTACACGAGAACTTAGGACTATGTTTCCTCATAAAAGTGAAAACCTTAGAAGGAAGTGAAACTGATGGTATAAAATCCTGAGGTCTGTCTACTCCCTCTAACTGCTTGTTCAAAAACAGCTGAACGAACCTAGGATACATAAGAAAAGGTGTACCATTGGAAATATGTCCTAGCATTCCATTCATTATCATCAAAGAAAAGTCAACTTCAGATTCAGATTCTAATACTACTAGGGCAGAGGCGATGTTGGTGCCAAATTGCTCCCATGAGGTACTCTTAGGACTAAGGCAGTGAAGTAATACATGGACCAAGTACTTCCACTGTGGGCTAAATAAAGGTTTAGAGAAAGTGAGTTTGTTCTAAGTTTACCCTCATAGCTCAATATCTCGTGAGCTTGGCCCCAAATAACTTGTTAGGAAAGCAATCAACACATTAGCGTCATCAAGAAGTAGGTCAGCTCGAATGATCTATCAGAGATCGAAGATCATTGGCCAGCAACCATGGCGCGAATATGAGGTACATCATTGATCACCCTGAGAGAAGCCAGTAAGCCAAAATTGTTGAACCAATGGACCCCGTTAAATCAGGAATCAACCAACAAAGAGTAATTAAATGGACAGACCATGTGAGATAATCGATGATTTGATAAAAATCGGCATTCTGCGCCGTCTTCTCCACACAAGCAATCATGTTGTGTTTGTTACAAGTGCGAATATTTGCCATTTGAAAAGAATTTGATGTGCGTCGGAGGTTGGAAGTTAAAAAATTTATGAATAAAAGTAAATAAAGTGAGAGAAAAATGCAATTCAGTTGAGTATTTATAGGTTGCGACGGCTAACTAAGAAGTTACCGTTGTAAATACGTTTTTAGCGCAAAAACGTATGTTTGACCGTTGACCGAACGTTAGAACAGTACTTAGTTGTCTAAGCAGTACTTTCTAAGCCAAGCAGTACTTTGAAATGACGAAGCAGTACTTTCAACGTAAAAAGACTGCCAACTCAAATTTGGCAACCACAACCGTTAAAATTTTGCAAAATATCTCTTCAAATCATGAACATTCTCAATCATCATTCATACCCTCCCCTTAAATGGAGCGATAGAGCTTCCAAAGATTCTTTCTAACCAGAACAGCACTTTACACAAACACCAGTACTTTACATGTGATCCTCCCCTCAAATGTAGCTATGGGTTCATCATCCCAATAGTGACTACCAAAAAATTAAATCTTGCCATTCAACGCCATTTGGAGTAAATCGACTAACATTGACACAGTATGAACCTTTACCACAATAATGAGCCTTGCTCATAGCACACACGAATGAAGTGTATGTCTAATCAGAAATATGCTTGATCTTTGAGTAGAACACCAGGATTCCACACAATGCATATGGTACTCTCATTGTCATATGGAATTCAGTGTTCAAGAAAATAATCCATAATCAAGCCATTGATTTTGCATCCAACAGTACACCTGAGCACAACAACTTGCAGCTGCAACCTATTGTGCCTCAGTAGAAGATAAAGCCTGACAATTGTTTAGTTTCTGCCTTGGGCCAAGAAACTAGACTTCTCACAAGATACTGACATCCACCGAAGTTGATCGTCTAACATATTGTCCCCGCATAGTCCAACGTCCAAAAAAGCTTCAAATGAAAAGAGAGTCCTAAGGATACCATATACCAATTTTGGTTTGGTTTGAAGGTACCTAAATATCCTTTTGACAGCATGCAGGTGAGAAACCTTTGGAGTGACTTGAAATCGTGCACACAGACAAACAGCAAACATTATGTCTGGTCTTGAAGCTGTTAAGTACATAAGGCACCCAATCATTGACCTATAAGTATGTACATCAACATCTTCACCCTCTCAAGAACTTCCAAGAATTAATGAGCATCAATTGGAGTACAGCCTGGCTTAATGGATCTAAAGTCAAACTTGTTGAGGAATATCTTTCACATATGTGTCTTGACTTAGGAACAAATACCACCATTTGATTGCTTGACTTGAAAGCCCCAAAAAGAAGGTGAGTTCCCCCATGGAAACTTCATCTGAACTCTTTTTGCTAAGTTTCTTCAAAATCTTCAAACCTAGAAGACTTGGTAGATCCAAAGATAATATCATCTACATATACCTGTACCAACATGATATCTCTTCGATCCCTCTTAATAAACAGAGTTTATTCAAAAGCCCTCTCCTATAACCATGTTCAAAGAAAAAGTGGAAAGTCTTTCATACCAAGCTCTAGGGGCTTGTATGAAGACCCATAGAGTTTGCCTTGCCACCTCAAGACCCTTGGTTAGATGAGCAGATCTTCATAACCTGGAGTTGTTTTACACACAACTCTTCCTGTGATATTGCCAAATAAAAAATGACTTTTTGACATCCTCTGATAACCATTAAAGCCCATGAGGATTGCAAAGCCAAAAAAGAGTTGGAATTGCTTCAATTCTGGCAACTGGTGCAACACACTTCAACAAAATCCACACCTTCCTCTTGTCTGTACCCTTGTGCAACCATTGTGCTTGTTCTTGATAATTTGTACCTCTTTCATTCCCTCTTGTTCTAAAATCCCATTTTGTACCAATTACTCGCTGCCTCGGTAAGTCACATAAGACCCTACATCATAGAGCGTGAATTGAAGTAGTTCTTCTTGCATCGCTTCAACCCAACGATCATCGCTAGAGGCTTGAGAGACTTTCTGGGATCCTCTTGATATAGGAAACAAGCAAACAGCATGTTTGCTGATCTTTATGATTAGTCCTGTTTTTGCTTGTATATGAAAAGGACAGCAGGCTTGGTGTGGACAGAGGCCTTCTTTAAGCTTCTTCTTGTTTGAACCCCGGCATAACTTTGGCCAATAATCTACTTTGAGATGAATCCTTATGACTTTGAGGATGAATCTTATGAATTCTAAGCGTAGGAGTAGAGGGAACATCAATGGTAGAATCCATGTTGTTGTAGTCAGCTACTCCGCCTTCCTCATCATCAAAAGAGTTTGTAGAGAAAACACCATCTTTTGGAATATCATCATCAGAATCTGTTGGTGTATTACCAGCACTTTGAGGAGGTGTGTTAGCAGTACTTAGAGTGAAAGTACTGTTGACATGTTCTTTTCCCTTTGCAATAGATATTCTCCTCTTTTCCTCTTCAAAAGCAATCCTTTGATCATCATTATGAGCTTTGGCAAGAGATTCTTGATGCATCAAATTCATAAGCTCATCATGTAAAGCTTGTTCTTCAGAGGACAATGGAACTTCTTTGGCAGCAGTACGTTCCTCTGGATGCATAGGCTGAGCTGTATGAACAATGAACTGCTGGTCATCTAAATCTTCAACATCACCCAAAGTTGAAACTTTGTCTCCTGAATTAGCATAGTTTTCTTTCCTTACAGGTATGTAATTCATCGAAGGAGTTAGAAGGTCAAGATCAAACATCCAATCAGGACCTTTCCCTTTTTGATTCTCCTGATTCTCAAGAAAATCGACATGAAGACATTCCTGAACTTTTCTTGTTACCCTGTTGTAGACTCTAAAACCTTTGCTGCTAGTAGAATATCCCAACAAATAGCCTTCTTCTGACTTGCCATCAAACTTACCCAATTACCCAAATGATCCTAGAGTATTATGTTTAGTCAGAAGACATCCAAAGGTTCATGAAACTGTTGTTCGGTGATCTTCCCATCAAAGATTTCAATACAGGAGTCTTCATTTGAGGTTTAGTCACCAAAACTTATTAAGCAAATACAAGCAGTATTGACTGCTTCAGCCCAAAATTGATTAGGTAGAAGGGAGTCTGCTAACATGTTCTAGCAGCTTTAATTGAGAGTCCTATCCTTTCTTTTTCTGCATATCACCATTTTGCTGTGGAGTCCTTGCAATGCTATATTCTCTCTTGATTCATCTTCTTGCACAATAACCATTCTTAAGTTGTTGCTGAACTCTGTTCCATAGGTCACAAACCTGATGGTCTTTCACTTTATGTCTTAGCATGTTTTCACCAATACCCCATAATCAAATCTGAAAGCATATTAATCAATGGTTTCATCCTTGTAGGCCAAGAAAAACACCCAACTGAATTTACTACAGTCATCAGTGACCACCAAGCAGTACTTCTTCCTATTTACACTCTCCACTGAAACAGGTCCAAACAAATCCATATGTAGCAATTCAAGAGGTTCTCTGACAGTTCTTTCTTCAATACTTCTTGCAGGATGCCCTAGGCTGTGTAATCCCTTTCTACTGCAAACATGAGTGATCAAGCGTGAATGTCTTTGAAGGTATACCACTCACCAGATTGCCTCATTAACCAACTTGTGATGTTTTGAAGTTGACATTGCCCCAGTCTTCTGTGCCACTAGGACAGCTTCATCCCTCTGTTGCCTTTGCAACCAAATAAGTGATTCAACAGAGGGAATATATTCTTTAGATCCTGGCTGTATACATCATTCTTTCTAGGTGCTCGAAGTATCCCAGGTCTTCATCAAACAAACTTAACTTTGGAGATAGGATAAGACATTCCCTTGTCATGTGAAAGAGGGACTATGTGCTTCTTGTCACGATTGAGAAACAGATAGAGATTGAACTTAGCTCTTCACATAGCATAACTTTTCAAAATCTAAGCATGATGTCTTAAAGGGTTCATTTTCTGAGATTATTCCACCTTTAGAGTCATTTCCAAAAGCAAATATCCACCTTTGAAATCTTTTAAAATTCAGACATCTTGGTCTTTTCTCCTGTTCAACTTCCAGTGGCATCCACTGTCGATGATAAATCATAGTCCTTGAGATCTTCTTTGGATTCGCCTGGACAAACTATTTCAAAGAATTAGACTCTTTTAGGGACCAAGTCATAACTGACTTGGTACCCCTAATTGATTACATACTCAATTTGCTTGAGTGTGTTAAGATCCATTATCCCTATTCACAGGAATCTAGATATTAACTGTTTGGTCTCCATGTTTGTTTTGGATTTATATTGCATTCTTTTTTACAGGTTGGTGAAGTACTGCTTGGGGTATCCAACCAGTACTTCCCTTCTTTACCCAGATAGATTTAACAATTTTCTTGGGTCTATGTGGTTATTGAGGAGTCTTGTGGTTGAAGGACCTTGATGATGGTGAAAAGCTTGAGGTTCTAGGTCTTATGTTAATCCATCCTTGGATGATAAGGGTCTACAGTACTTTGTGAAAGTACTGCCTGTGGTTACTCTAGATTTTGCTATAGTACATTGATAAGTCACATTAGGCTAGTACGTTTTGAAGGTACTTGTGTGTCGTCATTGTTGGTCTAGCAGTTCTTATCATACACCTCCATTGAAGTATGCTGATGGAATAAAGGATCTCCTTTGGTGAGATGGTTACTAGAGTTTCTTGAGATAATTAATATGGGTTCACTTTTAGTGTTGTTCCAAAATGGTCTTGTTTCCTTTGAACCTGTGTATCCTCTTAGGTTTATGAGTTTGGGTGTGTTTGAAGGGTTCTTTCATGTAGGTTACAATCCTTAATTCAGGTGGATTAGGACTGTTAAACATACAAAACATAATTGACCCCCTTTGTTCCCAGTCCTTTGTCCTGATTCTTGACCAACCACTGTTTTGACTGTTTGGTGACATGTTTTCAAAAGATGGTTTCACTATTCTCTGTGGTTAAAAGCAGTTTCCTTTTGACATTTCTGAAACTTCAGTATATTCTCATCACTATAACCCCAATCTTCAATTATGACTTTATTTCTATCATATGCTCAGTTGACTAGATTTTGTTTTCTCTTGATTATCAACTTTATTTCCTAATGGCTATGTTCATCTATCCTGTAACAGGAGACATTGGCCCTAGGTGGAATAATTGTACCTGTAGGTTGGAGGTACTGCTTTTAGGACTTTTCTCTTTTTGGAAATTTGTCGTGAGGGAATTGTCATGTTCATCCCTAGATGTATATCACTTTCCATACTATTGCTAGACTCAATCCCACATCCCTATACATGAATTATCAGGACACAATCTTTGTTTGTTTAGGACTTCGTTTTGAAGTCAGAAGCTTTGTCATTTCTCAAGTTTTACTTTGAAAAATCATCGCGTTTTTTAGGCTTTGATCTAATTCTTTTGTTTTTCTTCTAGTTTCAAATCTCTTATCTTAAGTCAATAAATTCCATTTGTCTCAAATATCACCATGCATATTCATTCTTTTAACGTGGTTTTAAGTATGACCATCTAATGACTTAAGCTCATTTGTTTATCCTTGAATTTCTCAGTCCAGCTCTTTGAAAATTAGATCTTTCTTTTTGATAGTTTTCAAGCAACAGTTTAAAGACTTACTACATTTGGAACAGTAAAGGTATACTCTGAGTTTGTAGCCTCAAAGCTAAAGATACTGGTGGTATCATCATTTTATGGCTCAGTCAAAATCCATCAAGTCCTTCTTGTCCAAAGTGCTGGGCTATGCAATTCAAACTCTATGCTCCACTCATCTTGTTCAACTCAAGTCTGGGTGCCAATATGCATATAGTATGGTTCAGCATCAATTCCTCGGTCCTATATCATATCTTTCATTGTTGGTATGCTTGCCACCAAGGCTTTTGAAGTTTGAATCTTCAATAGCCAACAATCTCTCTTTTATTACGGACCATTTGCTTGTTTTCCTAGGTATTAGCAAATCTACACTATCTAAGCAAATATGACCTAAAACTTTTGTCAGTTTAAAGCATTCAATTTTTAGACTTATCACTAGGGAATCCCATTCTTTGGTTGAGGTCATTGGGTCATTCTGTCTTCCTCACATAAACTTCCTTATCCTTGCTGTTATCATAGCCCACTTGACATCGAATGTCTATTCTTCCCATAGCATCTCCATTAATTTGCTAAGCAGGTCTTCTTTTCTTTTGAGTTGTGGGCATAGTTGCTTGTTGAGCAAAGAGGAACATATGATTTCATCTTGAGTGAGAAGCTACATTTTGGGAGCAGTTGGACCTTGCTCTGGAGATAGCTTGAGTATATCCTTTTGGGATATGTGCTTGTCTTCAGCAGTACTTTGTTTCAAGAACTGCATTTGACTTCTATCTGTGGACAGAAAAGCAATGTTTTGAGAGTTTGAATTTGAGACACCCTTCAATTCATGCTCATACACCTTTAAGTTGTTGTAGAGATCATCAAAGTCTAACTCGTCTAATCCAGGTTGTCCCCGAATCATGGTAGCCACTACATGCCACACAGATGGTAGGCTTCTTAGAAACTTCAAATTTGCATCTTCAATGGACACCGTAGCATCATGTAATTCAAGCATGCTAAGAATATGCTGAAACCCTTTCGTATGTCGGAAATCTAGTTCTTCCCTAGGTCCAATAGTAAATGTCTCACATTGTTGTGTCAACAGACTTCTTTTGCATCTTATTTGATGCTTCGTTTCTCCAAATCTTGCTTTTATGGACCTTTTACATAAAGATCTATGCATCCTACAGCATCATGAAAACTGAGATCGATGTCTATCAGGTATGGCAGAATGCAGTATTATTAAGGGCTTTCTCATTGTTTCTTCTTGCGTTTGCAGCAAGTGAAGTCTTTGGTGCAGACACTGAGGGAGATGCAGGATCAGTTGTGGTTTGGTTTCCATTGGTGATTATGTCCCATAGTATGTGATCAGTGATAGCGATATACTGTCGCATCTTCATGGACCATAGGTCATATTCACCTTTCTTGATTATAGGGATTCTAAGTGCTAGTAACGGACGATGGTGGGAGGGATAGGTTATTGTTTCAGAACATCTTTTGTGTCTTAGAAAGATTTCGATGTTTAAAAGTTCTTCTAGAATCAGAGTCTCTTCCACAAGCTCTGAGACCACTTGTAGGATCGATATTCCTTTATGAAACACTGATATACTGTCAAAAGATGGGAATCCCCCCCCCCCCCCCCCCAGGTTGGCAGTACGTTAAGAAGAACACCACTAGTTTCTCTAACGATTTCTAATTATAAACCTTTTGAATCTGCCTAATTGCGATCCCTTATACAATACTAATATTCTGAATGTGTTTTTTTCTTATATACTTCCTAGAGATCCTTTTATAAACATAAGGATAACCTTTGTAGATGTACAGTCGTGTATGACATAAACACTTAATCAATTACTAATCATTAAACAACTCGTTAACAAGATAATTGCCTAACTATAACCATTTAAGTGATTAATCCCTTAAGATTCCTTTATCACGGCAGAGTACTTTGATCTTTGACTGGCAGTACTCCTTGACTTTTCCTACTTACAGTACGTTCGACCTTTTGCTTAGCATTACTGTTTACCTTTGCTTAGCAGTACGTTAGACCGATTGACTTGTTTTTCCCGACAGATGGTGGGCCAAAGAATCTGAGTCAATAAGATCTTTTTCTTGCTGAGTAGTTGGCACCATAGAGTCCCCCGTGGGTCCACAGTGGCAAGCTTTGCGAATGTTTCTAAAGCTTCTTGCCCCGAAAAAAGACAACGTCTGTATCACTTGGTCAGCACAGTTTCGTAAACGAAAGGGGTCATCCCAGAAGTATTGTTTAACATCTTGAAGAATTTATTCTTCTGTTGCCTTTTTTTTGGATGACATTCCCTGGAACATTAAACTTTACTGCATGGTAATTTGCAAAATCTGAAAACCTTGTGGTACTATCATCTTTTAAGAGCAATAGACAAAGGGTTTCGAAGAGGAAAGCTTCATTTTTTTCTTGTTCTTCGAACTTATTGGTGAGGATTTTCCAGTCTTGAAAGTTAGATCTTTATGCTAGCAGCAAGATTTTTTGCTCTTTTTTTCCTCGAATTTCAATATCAAATTCTTGGAGCAATTGGATTACCACCGCTATGAGTCTTGCACTTAGCAATCCCTTTTTGGCAAAATGATACTTGATGGCAGATTGGTAGTATTTACACTATGCTTTTGGACATACAAGATATGAACGGAAGTTTCTCAAAGGCATTCATTCGGCAAGTAATTCCTTTTCGGTCGTAGTGTAAATGGAGTTTGAGCCTCGTTCATAGTCTTTGATAGCATTGTGTATAGGTTAATAATATGCTTGTTTTTGTCTTTGCCGTGGGACTGCCACCCAAATTGCGAAAGTCGCTAGCATGCACATCAGTTCAAAGGGCACAGTCCCAAGTCAGGAGCTATTAAGATCTAGTGACTCAGTCAATTTTCTTTTTGAGTGTATTAAGGATTCGATACATCTTCAGAGAAGAAAAATGGTGTCTCTTTTTAAGCAAATGAGTTAATAGGACGCGGCACAATTTTTGAGAAGTCCTGAATGAATCGTCGGTAAAAAAACCGGCGTGCCCAAGGAAAACTACGGACACCTTGACAGAAAGTCGGATTGAGGGAGTTTGCTATTACTTCGAACTTTAGCCCTATCAACCTCAGTCCTTGACTTAGGAAGAAATTTTGTGCGAGAACAATTGGCCTTCCTTTACCATAAAATGGGCTCTTCTCACAGTTTAAGACAAATTGGTGTGTCTTCACACCGCTTCATACATCTTTTCTAAATGGGATAGGCACGTAGAGAAGAGTCCCCAAAGACCGGAAAAAGTCATCCATAAATACTTCCATCGTTTTTTTCACATCATATGTGGAGGATGCAATCATACATCTTTGGAACGGTGTCCCGGAGCATTGCATGCCCAAAAAGGCATTGCGACGATAGGCAAAAAGTTTCTATAGGGCAAGTACAAGGTTGTCTTTTCTTGATCTTTTGGGTAATTGGATCTTAGATAATACCCGAGAAAGCAATCGATGGAAACTAGTAGTATCGTTTCCATGCTTGTCTTTTCGAGCTATTTGGTCCATGAATGGTAATGGGAGTGTTCTTTCTTGGGTGGTTCATTATGTTTTTGTATTCTATACTACTAGCCTTCCCGTGACCAATCGTGTAGGAATTAGTTCTTTCTTATAATTTGTGATGACGGGTCTTATCCTCCTTTCTTAGGTAACATCTGTGTACGGGCTAACCCAAGGTGATGTTGAAGTTGGGGTAAATCAATACAAGACGTCTAGGAGTTTTTCAAAATCCTTCTTGATAAACATCGTGGATTTTTTCGGTTTACCCTTCTATGACTTTGCAGAGGGTTCATTAGTCCTCTTCCATTAGAATTTTATGAGTGCAAATTTCTGGGGACTAAACACCCTGTATTTCGGAGAGTTTCAAGCGTTGGTCGCTCATGGTTGTGGGACTTGAGACCTTGAGAAGAGCTGATTTTTCCTAATCTTTTAAAACGTCTTTAGCAATTATGACAGGCAAATTGTCGGCACCTTCTATTAATGTCGTCTTCAAGATGGCTGTGACAGTTCCTGAGTTCAACCTG
Organism: Tanacetum coccineum; assembly: GCA_026074375.1. NCBI lineage: Eukaryota > Viridiplantae > Streptophyta > Magnoliopsida > Asterales > Asteraceae > Tanacetum > Tanacetum coccineum. The sequence continues at coordinate 30,799 of BQNB010049174.1, read as the reverse complement.
GGAGGTTCATAACCGGAAGATTCAAACTGTTTTTAGCTTCACAGTGTTTGGTTCTTTTCCTAACTCCAGGAAGATATTGTTAATGATGTGGGAGGGGGGTGGTGGTTCACTGTTCAAAATTGCTTAGAGAAGCAGGATTCCCCTTAGGATCATGATAAGTTGGATCAAATTCAGATGATGTTGGTATCATATTCTTAGAGCCAGAAACGAAATCTGCTTCTTCAAAATAAGAGAAAAATCACTTTCCCAGAAAGGAGTGGAGTAGAAGGAGAAGAGTAGAAATAATAGGCTCAAAATATGGAGTGGGATTGCCACTCGCGATCAGTTTGAAAAAATCCTAGGACCTCGTGAGATTACTCATCACATGCCATTCAATGACGTCGATTTAGGTTTACCCTCATATGGTTGTAATCAGCTGTGTATCTTTGAAGTTTGGTCAGATTGAATGTAGATGGCTTCTTGCCACACGATGGGTGATCTCACCTTCATAAACATCTATCAAAGCATGACTAGAGTTTTCAAGAAAACTCGGCCCGAGAATTAAAAGGTTACTCGGGGGTCTGGTTCAAATCAACAACTACGAAGTCAGCAGGAAATGGGAATTTTCCCACATTTACAAAAGACATCTTCAGCTGTTACAGTTCGGTTTAGTGATCGAACAGGTCAGCTTATTCTTCTGTCATGCAAGTCGGGGTCAATTCAGGGAAGAGATAGATTGTTCCATACAGAAATAAGGCTTGAGATTAGCTCGCACCATGTCGGCCAATGCGTTGCATTAGTAATCCCCGTAAATCACATGGAAATTAAGCAATACTTCGGCGAGGGTCTCCCAAAGTTTCTTTGGTAATTGTTGGGATGACGTTCTGAAAAGTTCTCATTCATATGGGGGTTTGCCAATTCTCGTCAAAAATTTGTCTTGTTTCCAATCAAAAGTTTTTAATGTCGAAGCCAAATTTAGGCTGATGAGCATCAAGGCATCGGTTTAAAAGCTAATCTCGAATTTAAATCCTTTAAAGATTTCATAAAAATTTCTCGATATTGGGTCCGTTAGCTTTTTCCTTGCGCCTTTCACCATTTCTGCTTGATGGAAAATGGAATTGATGCCTTTAGGAATGGATAGTAACAACAGGAGCAACAACAGGCGAGCAAAACTTTGGGCTCAGGATTTGGATTACCGAGAATGGAATTTGAAACAACAGGATGGTTGGGTCGTTTCGGGTGCTTCGTTATTAGCAGGATGGCATCGTGTCCTTTGTCACCTCGATGTCATGATTATACTCTTGCGGTCCTGGATGGTTAACACCACTTCGGGTAGTGATACCTTTTAAATCTTCATTTGGGTGAAGGTAACAGTGTTACCAGGAAGAGTTTCAGAAACCGGAAGTAGAAGATTGTATTTGAAGTTAACTATTTTTGAAAGCATGTCAGTCAATTTGCCATTTGGGATTGCAGGTTTTGACTTGGTTTTGCATGTTTCTCAACACTGCATCATTGGCTGTGACATATGCTTTCAAATCTGTTTTTTGACACACCGTGTGTCTGACGGTGGAGCAGGTCCTTGATGGGGTACTGGTTGAGTGGACAGTGATGGTCGATAAATCTGACTTGGTTAAATTGTTCCTCTGTTTTGATTGAGTTATTTCCTCGATTGAAATGTTTGATTATTTGCATGAGGATTCTGAAGGGAGGAAAACACAGGAGGTACGAATTGTTTTGAGACATCGGGAGGTCGTATAACCAGAATTTTGCTTGGTTGAAATTGGGCCGCACAACGGCCTGGAGACACATACTCTGGATATTGGCTTGGTACAATGTTTGCTGTTAGTGGCGGGACAGTTTTGATCAAGAATGACCATCCCCCAGAAGTCTCACACTAACTTTGTTCATAAACCGCTTTTCGGGGGCGGGAAGCTGGGGTTTGGTTCTTTCTATCGAGAATCAATGCCGGAACCATGTCTTGGAGTTCGCAACGTCAGATGAGACTGCTTGGGTGGAAAGAGCTTGTCACTCATTTTATGCTACAACTCTTTTGTTGCGGGATTGCACGTTACTTTAGACTTGCTCTCGATGATTTTTAACATTCTCGAGGCAATTGTGTCTAAGAGTTCACCACCTATTGGCAGCAGAGTTCAATGAATCTTGGATCAATTGCGTTGAGGGAAGTTGCTTGACTGTATCAAGTTGATGCAAATTCTAAAAACCCATGATGTGGGCATCCCCTTAAATGATCATTGAAGTCGTTCCCAAGCATCATACACTGATTGTCTCATCAAAAATTTTTGCTTGAATCTCGTGATTTCATTTCTGACGAATTTGTCGTTTTAGAGGGAGGGAAGACTTTTGTTATTAAATTTCGGAAACCAAGATCATCCATGGTTCAATCGACGAGGGGGTTCTTTTCTAGCCATATCCGGGCTGCCCTTCGAGAGAAAACGGGAAAAGCATAAGGTTTAACCGACGTATGTTTCGGAATCTTCATTGTAGAAGTGATCTTGTTGAAATAACGATTGTGAGAGAGTGGGTCTTCTTTATCATTCCAAAAAATTGATTGTTTTGGACAAGATTTTAGAAGACCATGCTTGATCTCAAAGTTATTCGCTGGTGATTTCGGAATAACTATCGAATCCACGTACCCTCGGTGGGTGGCTCATCGAGAAGTTGCGCCATAGTACGATTATCAGCCATCGTAACTATGGGTGAATTATCAGTTTCTCAAGATTGGATGACTCAACAGAAGGCTGACGGTAGGGAGGTTCTGAACTGAAATACGGGATGAGATCGATGAGTGCGCATGCTCAAACAGAAATATAAAAAGAAAATTTACACCTAATTTTTTTTTATGTTTGTCAATGATTTATTACAAATGTATCTTTACATGACAATGAGATAAGACAACTTTAGCAAATAATACTACTTACTTCTCGGTACTATAAAAAAGATAAAGCTTCAGGTGGCGGAGGAGTAGGAATAGCGCGAAGCTTATTTCTCCTTTCGGGTCGTCAGTTACTCAGGAACAACCTCTTATACCCACGTTATTAGTTTGTTTAAATTTTAAAGGTGAGCCGTTCGTCGTAAAGAGACACAAAGGCAAGTTTTTAAATACTTTTGTTCGGGAATTGGGAACATCAAGTTCAACGGAAGTTATTATGATAATACCTCGTTGAGAATATTATATTTTGGTATATTTACAATTTGTGATATGTTATTTCTTTTTATGACCAATGTTTTTATTTTTTTGGTTTTTATTTATAATATAATAAAAGAAATGGTAAAATTTTTTTGTAACTTCTTTTTTTATATTTTATATATAGTATAAGAAATATTCACAAATTCAAAACACAATTGCCAAAAGTATCAATAAACGGTATCAAAGGCCTCCCCGACATAGACGGACGCAAAAATTGATCGCTCGGTTTTTTTCTACCCATATATATAATACTATAATAAAATATAAAATTTATATAATATCTAAAAACACAATCAATGAAACGAGAGAAGTAGTATAGAGTGTTCCCGGGATGTTTATCCTCCAACGAGGCATGGACTGGAGAATCGATACTATACGAAAAGATTTGAGTTTGAAGAGAGAAATTGGATCTGGAGTATGGAATAATTCAAATTAAAACAATAACAAACAAAACGTTTAAGGTAAAAACCTCAGAAATTACGAAAATTAAACTAGATAACGAGAGCACGAATCCCGAACATAGGGGGGGAAACACATAAATCTTTTAAACTAACCATACGAGAAGATTTCACTTCTAAACTACTCATACGGGACAAATAACGAGAATGAAAAAGAAATAGGACCGAAACGGTGTTCGTTTGCGACCCAAAAAAAAGAAAGTCAACACAAAAATCCACCGGGAAAGTTCTTTAACAAAGGTAAAAGTGTAAAATGGACCATAGAAAATTTTCAAATTTTTCCCTTAAAACTATATGACAAAAGAAAATTTTCTAAAAAAGCAAAATATTTTTTTGATAATTTTTGTATTTTTTATGAATTAAATAAACTTTTAACGAAATTAAATTATAAAAAATATTAAATGACTTTGAAAAATTCTGAAAAATTCACTAAAAATACTTTATGCTATGACAGTCCTACGAAAAATAAGAAACAAAAATAAGCTCAATGAATAAGCCCTAAATAAGCTGTTTACAAGATATAAGCTTTAAGGGTCAAAAAGTTTTAAATACACAAGCCATTGAGTCTTTATCGAAAAAGTCCCAAAGGCGCTTGTGTAGAGTGTGTGTGTAAAAGGGGATCGTATGGCTTGGTCCCGGGTTCGAGTCTTGCTCACCCGGGCCAAGTGTCTTTCCCCTTTTTTTTTTCGAAAACTCAAAGAAGCAAAGTTGTTAAGCTCGTGGGGCTTAACAACTTTGTCTTCTACAACTTTTGCTGAAAAGCTGTCAATAAGCTTAAAAATAAGCTTAAAGTTGACAGTTTGGCTTAAATGAGCTTAAAGCTAGAAAATGCTAAGACATTTGGATTTGTGGTCGAAATAAGCTAAGACTAAGGGTTAAATAAGCTAAAGTAACTTTATTTTAGCTAAACTAACTAAATTAAGCAAAGTGGAACACCAATAAGCTGTTTAGCAGCTTATTGGTTTTCACAGGACACAACAGTAGCCAAGAGGCTACTTTGAGCTTATTTTTAAGCTACCAAATAAGAACTAAAATGAAAAAGCTAAGCTAATTTATAAACTAGACCTAGGATACATTCTAAAAATGCTTTTTATAACTATTTTGAACAGGAAATAAGCAGTGAAATAAGCTCTTGAAAAAGTGCTATAAAAACTGAAAAACTTACATACTTAGTGTGACTTTTTTAAGAAAATGAAATAAGCTATTTGTAAAACTTAAAAAGTAATTTATAACTAAAAACTACCCAAATTAAGCTATTTTAAGCTAAACCTAGCTTATTCTACACAGGTTAATGGCTTAATAAGCAACATTCATTATGCTGAGCTTAGGCTGAGATTGTGCAGCCTTGGTAAGCTTACTTTGGGCTTATTTTTAAGCCCAAAGATAAGCTTCCTAACCTAAAACTTTAGCTAAAAGTGAAACTAGACCTAGGATACTAATTGAAACAACTTTTTGAAAACATTTTTGAGCTTATTTTAACAGTGAAAAAGTTACTTGAAAATGGGTGCTTAGCACCAGGGGAAAAAATAGCTAGGAAACTATAGGCCTGTTTTGGATCCATTTTGGCATTGGGTCAACCAGTCAAAGACATGGATTCAAAACACACAAAAGACACAAACTGAAGATTGAATCAAGGGCAAAGGAGCTATTAAGCTCAGCTTAACAAATACGCTCACATACTGTCCTAATTTCCACAAAAATGGCAGTAAGGTGTAAAAGCTTATGGATAATGCAAAACCCAAGCTTAAAAAATCACAAAATAAGCTAATCCAACTTAAAGATCAGCTTAACAAACTCTATCTTATTAACCCTTTTCAAGCTTTTAGATCCAAAATTACCCATTTTCAGTGTTATGCCAAACACTCCTTTAAAAACTGAATTTGGACTTAAAAGCTTAATAAAGGTGAAATAAGCTATGAGACTTGAACACAGTAAGCTAAATAAGCATAATACACATTAATAAGCAAAAAGCAACAAGAAATAAGCACTTAAATAAGCTAAAACACAATATGACAGTTAATGAGCTAACTTACACTAGAAAATTTAAAAAAAACTTGCACAATGAAAATTTAAACTACAACACCTATATTTTAATGACTAATAAGCTATAATAAAGCTATTAATAAGCTAGCTAAAATAGAAAATAAGCAAAACATAAGCTAGAAATATGCATAATGCTAAATAGACCTTAAAAAGAGGAAATGAGAACTTACAAGGCCCTTTGCTAGATAACAAGCAATTAAGCTTCAAAGAGCTTTAATTCTACAAGCTCCAGTTATTGGAAATAAGATGGTAATGTCCATAAGCCCATCCAAATTTGGTTAATCATCCAAAATCATTAAGCCTGTGGTATTTTTGAGTTGAAATTTGTGAGGTAATGTCCAAATTATCTTAGCTTATTGACATTGTTAGTTAACCTAGCTTATTCTTAAGCTGTTTAGAGAGCTTTTTAACATATGAGAATGATAAATAAGCACTTGACAGTGAAATCATAAAACGGGTTTAAATTCCAAAAACTTCAATTTTTTCCATTAAATGATAAAAAGGGTACAAAGAGACTGTAAATAAGCTTGTGAATAACTGTAAATAAGATAAATTAAGCTGAATTAATCAATTAATTAACTAAAATAAGCCTTAGGACATCGTTTCTGGCTAAACACATTAGCCTCTATTTATACTACAACTTAAGTCCTTAGTCTTTTTCATTGTGTACTTCTGTGAGAGGACCGAATAAGCAATTCCTCAGACCTTAATAATCTTTGTGCGTCTTTCAAATTGATCAAGCCGTGATTCTGGCTTTCTATTTGGAAAATGGGGGATGGCATTGTCAGCTTGGAAAGGGGTTTTTACAAGAGTGGGCAAGGTTTAGGGGATGATTGTCCATGGGGTTGGTTGGGTTTGTAGGATAAAACGAAGCTTGGAAACCTGTGAGTACGTTGGGAGTTGAAATGGGCGGGAAAATGAGTTGTACGAAGGTTGGGGGTGACAGGGCATATGTTTGTAGAATTGGCAATTTTGGCCCTCCAAAGATATAAGTATCTTTGCACAATTCGTCCTTGTGTTGTTATAACTTTGGGGACTTGGCAAAACAAGTCCCCAAACGTTATAAGTGCAAGTGGCACTCAAACGTCCATTGGTGTACTTACAAGTTAGCCACGCTCCCAGAGAGTGGGCAGAATTGCCCCTTGGGGTATAACTTTGACAACTTGGCAGTTTCTGCCCTTCTCTTTCTTTTTCTCTTTTCCTCTTTAAATATAAGTTTAGGGTTTTGGCAATTTTAACCCTCAAACTTATATTTCTTCACATGTTGACTTTTGGATTTGTCGGGGTTGACTTTGACTTTGACCAGTTGACTTTTCTGTTGACTTTTTGACTTGATTGACTTTTCGGCTTCGATTTGGCTTTGTCTTTCACAGTCTTTTCCATTCCGAGTCCGGTTTTGTCGTTTTGGCTTTGTTTTTCGTCCTTTTCTGTGTTATCCGTTCCTGCACAATACAATTAGCAAAACAAGCATATATTTGGCATTTTAAGTCCGATTTTGGTTATTTTAGCTCGTTTTTAAAGGTAAAAGGTATGTGTAATTAAGCACATACCAACCTCCTGAAAAACATTGCATTTAAAAACGTCAACATAAAGTTGGTGAATTTCATAGGTTTATGTAAATGTATATGCAGGACCGCAAGACTTTCCCCGTGATAATGCAACAGATGCAGACATCACAAAATGTAATTACGTTTTCCTAAGCTCATGACACCGAAGCTCGACATAAATGAATACAATATATAAATATTGCCTACATTGCCCGTGATGATGTTCAACCCGTAACATCCAAAATCCGACATGATATACGTTCGTTTCCAGTGATAGCTAGTCACCCGAACGGGGAGGTCAATCCCAAATAGATCTATCTATAATCATTCGCGCTCACATTCCAGTAATTGACAGTTCATGATTCATGGGCATAGTGGGTTATCGCTACTTAGGCAAAACGTAATCATGATAAAATGTACACTTGCGTCCAATTTGTAAAACATGCATATGTTTCTCACCCCAAAAACTTGTAAATCAATAATTGTAAAACATGGGGCTATGAACTCACCTTGAGTGAGTAAATTGATAATAAAATATCCCAAGTAAAAACGCGTCACGCTAACGCCCGAATGCAACCTAGATATTATAGGTCGAATCAGTATTCAAGTACGTTGTCTAACAACTACCATATATAATCCTATATAGTTATCATCGTACTATCGTTCGGGCTATCATAATTTAAGAGGTCATGACATGACGTACGAGGAGTTAGGACACTTTAAATCGTAAATCCAACAACTCGTCAATACGCCATCCGAAGAGGCCTCATTATGAAATTCCCTAGTAATATAGCACTTTGATAACTAATAACATATATATTTCTATATAGCTATATCACCATCTAATCGTTTAAGTGAAATCGTATTTATAAAGTAAAAACGTTTATAATTACGCCTTTAGCAAAAATGACATAACTTTGTCATTTTAAGTCCGTTTCTCGCGTTTCTTACGCCCACGCTTTCGTATTAAGACGAGTGATCATAATATTGCATTTTTAAGTTTCTGAGATTCTGTTGTGAATAGTGTTTTTACTGTTCATTACAGATTACACTTATTAACGCAAAACCCGTAAATGTCGTATCTTATTCGTTATAGCTCCGTTTTTAGCGATTCTTTCGAACACGTTCTCGTAATTGAAAGTTTTATCATATTATTGATGTTTACAAAGTATAAGTTTCTGCCATGAATAGTAACTTTTTATAAAATTTGTTTTATAAAGTATTTAGCGTCGTAAACTCGTAACTAGCCTATCTTCTTCGTTATAAATCCGATTTTCATGTTTCTTATCATTTTGGAATCCTTATGAGATGTACTATATTTATAAAACCTAATATGGCTGTTAATAAATTCGAACCAAAACAGAAACTTTTAAAGGTTGTGATTAAAACATGTTTTAAGCTTGATTTTTGTACCATTAAGCTTCAACACCTTGTTACAACTACTTTAAAACACTTGTATCTTATGTATTACATATATTAGGTCCATTAGGTCATTTTTTGTCCAAGAGTGTCCATGAATACAAGATTTATATGTTATTTACACCATTTTCACTTGTAACTTATTAAGTTAACATTAAAACCCTAATTTGTTCATATACATGTTAATACTTAACCAAGTATGTACAAGAGTTATAATTCCTTTTAACATCATATTAGCATCCATATAACATGTAAATAAGTTCACAAAACATTGATCATAAGTAAAAATCCCTTTCACATATTCAAAAGTATCCTAAATGGTGATTTAGCTAAATAGAACATATGAACACATAAAATCATAAGTATGAAATGATTAAGCTTTTAAATAACCTTGTATGGATGAGTAGAGGCAAGAATAACAATCACACCCTTGTGATTTAAACCCTTAGCTAGTAAATATAAGATGAAACCCTAATTTTTCCCAAGTAAACCCTAGCTTCCTTTTCTTGCTTCCTTCCTTGCAAATGGTTAACCAAGCCTTGAAACCACCTTAGTAGATCTTAGATATGATGTGTGTATGCTTGTATATGTGGTAGAAAATTTTGTATGGATTGTGTATTATATGAGTTTTGAGCGGTGGGCTATGTAGGATAGAAAGGGAGGTTTGATTTTTGTTTACACTTTGGAAAATGAAAGATGTGTGTTTACTTGCTAGCTAATGCCTTATATAGATGAAAGACTAAGCCAAGGCCTCAAGGAAGGTTCCTAGTGCAATTGGTCAAGTGGTTACAAAGGTGTAAGACATGGTTCCCTTGATATTTGTTTTAGCTTGATATTTAGGGCAAAAGTCATGCACTTAGATATTTCTTTGGTCCTATCCCTACAAATTAGGCCACATACTCATATATGAGATGATATTTTGATTATTATGTGTATTGGGTATAATCGTGGGTATTTGTTTAAGCGTAGTTAGGTTTTGGTGCTTCCGGGAATGCCGAAACGCATTTTATCGCGAAACATAAGCATTTTACGTAACCAATAAAAATAAGATGAACAAAGTTGATAATTATCCTCATAATAATCATTTAACACTTGCTTGATGTAAACATTTAATCGTTTAATGCCTGTTTACATTGAATGATCATTTTTAGTTTACGCGATTTAGCTTAACGATTACGATTTAAGAGCAAACGCGTAAAACCCTAAAAATAAATTATGAATTACATAATGTCATACAATGTCCTAAAACATGAGGTGTTATACATACGGCCTATGTTAATTAGGTTGCATTCGGACTATCAAGTGATGAGTCACTCATTTGCTATATCATACCTTCATTCACCTAAGGTGAATTTATAGTCCCCATTTTACACATTTAAATCATTTATCAAATTTTAGGGATGAGATCATGTTTGTTTTACAAAATGGATGCAAGTATATTTTAATTCAAATATTATGAGTTTGCCTAAGTATCTATAACCCACTATGCCTATCATCATGAACTGTTAATCTATGGATGTAAAGTGCGGAATGTTTTAAATAGATATATTTGGGATTATTAACATACCCGGTATCGGGCAAAATTAGCACTTGGCTAGTTTTACCGGTTGGCAAAAAATAAAAAAAACAGACGACATGTATACCATTTTGGAACTACATAGTTGTTAAGGTTTGAACATCTTCATTGGGCATCATATTTATGGTATTTGATATACCTACATTGTTATGCATTCAGTGTCTGAGCTTAGTGATATGGTAATCAAATTTTTGTGATATTGTATTCGTTTGCTTTTATTCTGCGTGTAACTCTTATGCGAGTGGTTAAGACTGAAAATCGAGAGAGTGTGTGTGATTGTAAATAGCGTCGTGGAAAGAGAATGATGTGCACCAACATTATTGTTTGGACAATTTAACATGTTTTTCTAGTGTCTTATTTAAACATGTTTTCTCAGGTCAATAAGGTGCAAGTCATGGGTACATTGGATGGTCGTCTTTTGAAGTCATATCGCTATAAAGATTTGCGTGCATTACATTTTGGGATATTGTTATGTTGTGAAATCTTTACCTTTTCAAGTTGAACAAGTTAAGCCTATGGGCCTTTGTAACAAACCATTTATGAAATCCAATGTATCAGTTTTTAAACGACTCTTTTAGAGTTCGTTCTCATATCTTGTGCTATTGATCTATGAAGTAATGCCCCTAGAACATCATATTCCGCTGCGACCCATTTTGGGGGTGTTACAATGATTGAAACTATCCATGTCGATTTTAATGAGCTGACGGCAATGGCTTCTGAACAAAGCAGTTTAGAACCTGCACTTCATGAAATGACTCTTGCAACACCCAGTTCTGGACTCGTTTCAAACCTTCCTCCTTCAGCACCATTTGTACCACCATCGAGGCATGAATGGTATCTTGTGTTTCAACAAGTATTTTATGAGTTCTTCTTTCCTCTAGCTAGTGTTGCCTCTCCAGTTCCTGCAGTAAAAGCTCCAGCTCCTGTTGAGTCAACCGGTACACCTTCCTCAACAACAGTTGATCAAGATGCATCTTCACCAAGTACTTCTCAAACCACTCACCAATCACAATCCTAAGAAATCCCTCTCTATGTTGAAGAAGAGTCTCATGACCTAGAGGTTGCACATATGAGTAACGATCCTTATTTTGGCATTCTAATTCCAGAAACTATTTCTGAAGAATCTTCATCAACGAATGTTATTCATACAAATGTGCACTCAGACGCTCCAATCTCTGAACACCTTAGAAAATGGACAAAAGACCATCCGTTATAAAATATAATTGGTGATCTCTCCAGACCCGTTTCCACAAGACTCCAATTACATGAACAAGCCCTGTTCTGCTACTATGACGCTTTCTTAACTTTAGTTGAACCAAAGACGTACAAATATGCATTAACTAAATCATGCTGGATTAAGGCAATGCAAGAAGAGCTGAATGAATTCGAACGTCTTAAAGTCTGCGAACTCGTTCCTCGTCTAGATAAAGTGATGGTTATCACCTTAAAATGGATATATAAGGTGAAATTGGATGAATTGGGAGGAATCTTGAAAAACAATGCTAGATTGGTAGCTCATGGATACCGTCAGGAAGAGGGAATTGGTTTTGAAGAACCTTTGCTCCCGTGGCTAGACTAGAGGCCGTTCGGATATTTCTCGTGTTTGCTGCTCATATGAATATGATCGTCTACCAGATGGATGTGAAGACAACATTCTTGAATGGAATTTTGTGTGAAGAGGTCTACGTTAGTTAACCGGACGGATTTGTGGATCCAGACAATCCTAATCACGTGTACAGACTGAAGAAAGCTCTATATGGGTTGAAACACGCTCTACGCGCGTGGTATGATCTATTGTCATCGTTTCTACTATCCCAAGGATTCTCTAAAGGAACGGTTGATCCTACATTGTTTATCATAAGAGAAGGCAAAGATATCCTCCTGGTACAAATCAATGTTGATGATATAATTTTTGCTTCTACTACTACTGAACTCTGTGATAAATTTTCTGAAATAATGTGTTCTAAATTCAAGATGTCGATGATGGGCAAAATATCATTTTTTTAGGACTACAAATTTTTCAAAGTCCCAGAGGCATCTTTTTAAACCAATCAAAATATGCTCTAGAATCTCTCAAAAAATATGGAATGGAATCTTGTGACCCAGTGGATACTCCAATGGTGGAGAAATCCAAACTAGATGAGGATCCATAAGGGAAAGCCGTTGACCCAACACATTATCGTGGCATGGTTGGCACCCTTATGTATCTCATATCCAGTCGACCAGACCTTGCTTATGTTGTTTGCATGTGTGCCCGGTATCAGGCTCGTCCTACCGAAAAGCACTTACATGTTGAAAAAAGAATCTTTTGATATCTAAGAGGAATCGTTAATCGAGGACTATGGTACTCGAAAGATTCTGCTATTGCACTAGTAGCCTTTGCAGATGCTGATCACACGGGTTGTCAAGATACCAGACTAAGTACATCTGGAAGTATGCAATTTTTGGGAGACAAACTTGTTAGCTGGTAATCAAAAAGGTAGAAAAGCGCTGCAATATCTAGTACAAAAGTTGAATACATCGCCTTATCCGGTTGTTGTGCTCAAGTCATTTGGATGAGATCACAACTTACCAACTATGGCCTTGGTTTCAACAACATTCTAATGTATTGTGATAACAAAAGCGCTATTGCCTTATTCTGCAACAATGTCTAACACTCTCGATCAAAACATATCGACATCAAATATCACTTCATAAAAGAGCAAGTGGAGAATGGAGTTGGCGAGCTTTACTTTGTCAGGACAAAATATCAGTTGGCGGACATCTTTACCAAACCTTTATGTTGAGAAAGAATTGAAATCCTTATTGACAAGCTAGGGATGAGAAGTTTTACTCCTGAGACTCTGAAAGAACTGCCAGATGAAGCTGAAGAATAGTGGTGGTACGTATTCTTGTATCATGTGTATAATATGTACATATAGAAAACCAAAAAAACTCAAAAAGTTTTTTCACTTCTTATAAACATTTTATAAAAAAACAAAATACAAAATTAAAAAATTAAAAAAAGACAAAAATATATTTTCATGTCATGCTTTCTAGCATCGATAATATTTACGGCTTTAGAAATGGTTTGTATAATGTTATCATATAAGTGGGTCAATTGTCTTGTAAAATAATATTTATAAATTTAAAACTCGTATAAATATTATATAAATGATTCTAAAATGTTTCGCCAAAATTTTTATTAAAAATGAACCAACACTATTCATGTCAGGAAATAGTGTATAAAAATCATATTTCTCTTGTTTTATTCGTTAAATGAAAAAAATTTAGTTTCCGCGATTTAATTATGTAATAAGAATTAAAAGTAGACGCGCACGAGACTAAAAAAAATAAATAGTGAAATAATGACGAAATAAATGACGTCATAAAATGACCTGAAAATACGAAATGTTACAGTCTCCTCCGGTTAGAGGAGCCTTGTCCTCAAGGCTCAGGTTGCAACACCTGAAGAAGGTACGGGTTCAGAGAAAAGATTCGAATATTTCTTTCGGAATTGGTCTTGATGAAGAGGTGTAGGTTTTAAGGTGACGACTCTCAGCATGACATGGTTCTTCGTTCAAATAAAATAGATGCATATCGGTTGTTTAGGAGAAACGTACCCGTGACGACATTGTTGTCTGGGTTTACCCCTGCATTGCCCACGGCATACACCTTTGCCTGAGTCTTGGAATTTCCAACCTGATTACCCCGGTTTTTGTTGTTCTTCAATTTTGGGCAATCCTTCTTGAAATGCCCTTGAGCACCACATTCAAAACAAGCCCTCTGATTAGCCCAGTGTTGACATTTGGGGGATTCTTGCAGTCACGAGCTAAATGACCAATCGGTTGCACTTGTGGCATTTGGGACACAAGGACCCTCATGGTGATAAGTTATATTTGAAACACTAAGGTTTAGGCCCTCCGTATGATCTCCTGTCACTATTTTCAGGTGGCATAAGCTCTTCCATGTTTTGCTCTTGTTGTTGCTGATTTTTGGTTGTTCCCTGGCGTTGTCATCAACTTCATTTGTTTGTAGCCTGACTTCAGACCAAGTGTTGATCTTCCTGTCCATAGAGATACGGTGGCGAACTCAATGGCATCCTGCATAGTTTTTGGCTTAGTTGCCATCACACTGCCATGGATCGTGTCGAGCAAGCCACCGACATATTTCTCAACTTGGTCTATTTCTTCCAGAAATATCCGATCGCACATTAGTGCCAATTCTTGGAAACGTTGGCTATAGGTTACCACATCGCTACCCTTCACCTTCAAATTCCACATTTCAAACTCCAACTTCTTAATTTTGCCCCTTGGGCAGTATTTGTCTCATCATCTTTTCAGTGTCCTCTATGGCATTGCATGGGCACTTTCTGGAGTATTGTCTTAAACATGGGAGGGGGGTTTATTTTTTTTTTTATTTCCACCTTGAAAGAGCATTTCTTTGCAGGGTACACGTAGCAAATTTGACATGTCCATGCTACAGTACAGTTTGCGTATGCTGTAAACAGACTCCATCTTTTCAAACACACTTTCGAGTAAGTCCAACAACTCCTTCAGTGCCCTGAAGTTCAAGGGTGCATCTAGAAGTCCGGGTAGTGCATTCACGAGCAACTTACACAGGCCTTACTGGCACCCTTTTCCTAAAGTATGGCTACTCATTCATTTGCCATTCCTAGGTTGCATCACGTGCTGCAGTGTCATGCATTACGCCTTCGTAATCATTGCCTGAAATTGGGCCCCCCCCATTGGTGACAGAGTAGTGGTAAAAGTGTCTATGACTGGTTTTCGGTGATTTGCAATCTGGTTTACCTCGTCTTTCTCTTTGGTCCATTTTCTCTTTAAATCACAAGAAAACATAATACCCATGAATTTCATAAATCATAACTATGACATAACATATACACATTAAATAAAACGAGATCACATCACACATGAAAATGTACAACTGTGATTGAAATTTAATTCGGGTATAACCAAATCGACATTCATTTATAATAAATCGATTTCATAGATAACAATCCATCCATTTTCATATATAACTTGAAAACATACAATTTTTGTTCAATACAAGATATTACTATACTTAGGTTACAAGACAAAAGAACAACCTAAAGCCATACTAGCCGGGATATACCCGTAACAACTTAGTTATGCTTGTACAGGTAGATAATACTGAATAAAAGACATATACTGGTAGCTAAACAAAACAAAAGATCTATACAGTCTGCTAGCTGGGAATAACCCATAATACTTAACAGGCTGCATAGCATAGCTACAACATAACCAAATCTAGGAACTGCTACCAGCCTCTCCTGGTGCATCAGGCTGTGCCGGACCTTTTGCGGGTCCATGCTGCCTCTGAAACTCGACCATCTGTGTCTGTAGTCCTTTCAGCAACCTCAATGTCTTAGTCAACTGAACCTGTCTCTTGTGGTCTGATGCCAACAACTCTAAAATCACCCTTGTTCTCCTGTGATCTCTGACTGTATACTCTAAATCAATGCACTCTGCGCCACTACCGTAGTACGTAATGACATAACATCTGAACGTGCATAGTCGCTAGCATCCATGGATAGCCCCCAAGCCTCACGAGCCATCTTAGCCTCTCTCTCTATCATTACTGCTAAACGACGATGAACAGGCCTATCCCTATACAACAAGTTGACTCGGCCTCTCAGTTGAGACCGGTCATCTCGAGCATCCTCCATAATACCATACATGATGGTAGTCTCCTGCTCAACAATGGTAGAAAGATCGGTAACCCTCTGATTGACCCCCTCTAGGGTGGTCGGTGCAATCTCATTGATGGCTCCTACCAGATCATCCCATGCATCCGTAATGCCATAATCTAACTCCCTAGACGTCGAACATCTAGGAGGGACATCAACCATATCGACAAATCCATAAAGGTCCTCCCTCATTATGGAATAAGGGTCGTTCCTCGCTATGGCAGGTCTATCCTTCCTAGCAGCACCGGCTGCTGAACTCTCCCCGACCTCATGACTAGAGGTGGGAGAAGCAAAACGCACCCTCTTCCGAAGCAATAAACAACTCTCGGGAATCTCAATATTAGTAGGGCTATTGGGTGGTGGTGATGGTATAGTAATGGTGGTATAGAATCCTGGTAATGGAGATGATAGAGGAGTAAGTGGTGATAGGTAGTGGGGTGGTTAAGGCAAGAAGTCTCTCGACCCCTCTCCCTATAGGAAGTTGATATGGGATGGCTCAACCGATAGATATCCTGGCAGTCATAACAATGTACAGGTGGGACAGAGTCGAACCTGTAGCTGGGTGCTCCTCGTGTCCCTCGTCCACTGTCCTCTTCCTCATACCTGATCATCATCATCATCCCTATCAGTAGGGTAGTCAGCTGGATCCTCCTCGGGATCCTCATACGTCCTCCTCTCTCCGGCTCCATCCTCCAAATCAGACACAGGAACAATCCGGTGAATCTGTTAGTGGGGTGAGGCAACTGCAGCTGTAGTACGGCTGCTCCTAGGCCGAGAGTATCTCATCCTCCTGTGGCATGTACTCAGGGTACATCGGCTCAGGAACAAAGTCCAGTGGGGGAGGTGACTGCGGCTCCTCGGGGCCAGGTATGTAGTCAGGCGATGGTGGAACCTCAGGGCCAGGTATGTAGTCAGGCGATGGTGGAACCTCAGGGCCAGGTATGTAGTCAGGCGATGGTGGAACCTCGAGGCCAGGTATGTAGTCAGGCGATGGTGGAACCTGATAAGCGCCATTATGTAAGCATATGGGTCCTTCTGGATAATGGTGGGATCCATCACGACTCCTGTGAACCAATATCTGAATCGTCCTAACCAAAAAGGATACTGATGGTATGTAACTGTAAGAATGCTCAAATCAGACATTTAATATCTGAAATCAAAATTAGCTTATATAATTATGCTAATATAAGACTCTTATAGTAATATACATTTATATTATAACACATGTATCAATCATGAATATCAATCATGCCTGCATCTAGCCTAACCGACTAGTGCCACAATTAGTGTAAGTATGTCCCGTGAAAACTCCCTTTAGTATGAAATGCAATGTTTGAAAACTGGTTATAGTCCAGCAAAACATTTGACCTGGTTCTCTATAACCTTGCTGCTTGACAACCAATCTGTAACACCGCCTAAAATGAGGTGAAGCATCTAATGGCACAAAATTTGGGTCTGCTACAGAATAAGGTCCGGGGCGTGTTACTATCTCAGATAAATAACACAAGATAAATAAGAACGACCAAAAAGTCGTTTAAAACTGATACATTGTGATTTAAAAAGTAATGTGTTACAAAAAGCCGAATCTTAATTTATTTACTTGTTATTATATACAAAGATTTCCAAGCCCATAACATATATACAAATTAATGCGACTAAATTCTTAATGCATGACTTCAAATATAACCACCAATTTATCCTTACGCACCTCATGCATAAATGACCTCCTAGAAAAACATTGCATTTAAAAATACAACAAAAGAGTGGTGAATTTCATAGGTTTAATGTAAATGTATATGCAGACACCGCAAGACTTTCCCCGTGATAATGCAACAGATGCAGACATCGAACAAAATGCATTACACCGTTTGCCTAAGCTCAAGACACTGAAGCACGACAAAATAGAATACAATTATAAGATATTGCCTACATTGCCCGAGATGATGCTCAAACCCCTAACATCCCGTCTCTGACATGATATACGTTCTTTCTAGTGATAGCTAGTCACAACCGAACTGGGAGGTCAATCCCAATAGATCTATCTATAATCAGATTCGCAGCTCACATCCAGTAATTGACAGTTCATGATATCATGGGCATAGTGAGTTATCGCTACATAGGCAACACGTAATCATGATAAAATGACACTTCATCCAATTTGTAAAACATGCATATGTTCTCACACCCAAAAACCTTGTAAATCAATAATTGTAAACATAGGGCTATGAACTCTCCTGGAGTGATAAACTGATAACAAAATATCCAGTAAAAACCGCTCACGCTAACACCCAATGCAACCTAGTTAATAATAGGTTTGAATCCGTATTCAAGAGTTACGTTGTCTAACACAACCAATAAATAACCTATATAGTTAATCATCGTACTATCGATTCGGGCAATCATAAATGTTAAGAGGTCAGTGACATGACTAAACGAGGAGTCTAGGAGACACTTTAAAATCTCGTAAATCCAACAACATCTGTCAATACGCCATCCGAAGAACCCTCATTATAAATCACCCTAGTAATATAGACACTTTGATAACTAATAACATATATATGTATATATATATATATATATATATATATAAAATATATATAAAATATACGTAAAATATATATTTAATTGTTTTAAATGATATTATATATATATAATATATATAGCTATATCACCATCTAATCGTTTAAAAGTAAATCGTAATTATAAAGTAAAAACTTTATAATACGTCTGAGTAAAAATGACATAACCTTTGTCGTTTCTTAAGTCCGTTTCTCGCGATTTCATACGCCACAAAGCTTCGTATTAAGACGAGTGATCATAAAATCATATTTTTTTAAAGTTTTTAAGATTCTGTGATGCATAGGTTTTTATTTTCATACACAGCTATATAACATTTATACGTTTAATTAACGTAAAACCCGATTTTGTCGTATCTTATTCGTATAGCTCCGTTTTTTAGCGATTCTTCGAACCGTTCTTCGTAATTAGAATCTTATCTTATTATTGATGTTTATAAAGTATATTGTGTAACTGCCATTAATATAACTTTTTATAAAATTTGTTATTTTATTTTTTTTGTGTTTGTTTTTTTGTTTTTTTATCTTTTTTTTTTATTTTTTTTTTTTTTTTGTTTATAAGTAATTAGCGTCCGTAAACTCGTATCGAGCTATCTTCTTCGTTATAATTCGGATTTTCGAGTTTTCTTACATTTTGGAATCCTAAAGATGTACTATATTTATGAAACCATAAAAAGGGCAATTTAAGAAATACAGACCAAAACAGAAGGCTTGATGGTCTTGTAGATTTAGACATGATTTAAGCTTGAATTTTAGACATAATTAGCTTCAACACTATTACAACTACTCACAACATTTCTATCTTATGTTTGACATATATAAAAATCATTAGGTCATACATAGCTCAGAATATCCAAGATACCAAGTTTAACAGTCATTTACACATTTTCATTTGCAACTTATTAAGTAAATCATTAAAACCCTAATTTGCACTTATACATGTTAATACTTAACCAACGTGTTAAAACACTTATACATTCGTTTTAACATAATATTATCATCCATATGACATGTAAATAAGTGTTAAAACAAAAAAAAAAAACAAATAAAACCAAAAAAACAATGATCATAAGTAAAAATTCATTTTACATATTCAAAAGTACCCTAAATGGTGATTTAGCTAAATATAACATATGAACACATAAAATCTTAGTTATGAAATGATTAAGCCTTATATATAACCTTGCTTGGATGAGTAGAGAAGAGAATAACAATCACACCCTTGTGATTAACAACATTGGCTTGAAAATATAAGGTGAAAACCCTAATTTTCCCAAGTAAACCCTTTCTTCCTTTTCTTGATTCCTTCCTTGCAAATGGTTAACCAACTCTTGAATCCTTCTTAGAATACCTTAGATATGATGTGTGTATGCTTGTATAATGATAGAAAATCAAGCAATGGATTGGGTATTTATATGATTTTGAGCCGTGGGGTAGTAAAGAAGAAATGGGAGAGTTTTTGTGATTTCACACTTTTGATATGAACTCTATGTGTTAGT
The DNA here is from genome assembly GCA_026074375.1 of Tanacetum coccineum. Taxonomy (NCBI): domain Eukaryota; kingdom Viridiplantae; phylum Streptophyta; class Magnoliopsida; order Asterales; family Asteraceae; genus Tanacetum; species Tanacetum coccineum. The sequence continues at coordinate 10,784 of BQNB010049174.1, read as the reverse complement.
TGCTAGCTTTTATAGTGAAAATATCTAAGTAACTCAACCATGGTTACTTACTAACCCTTGTGTAAGAGCCCATAGGGGGGGGAGTGGGTTCTTACAAGGTGTAAGTGTTTGGTTCCCTAAAATGGGAATCATCCCATGAATTCAAGGAAGGTACTTTGGACTAGATATTTTTCTTGGTCCTATCTCTTTATATCCGGCCACATACACATATTAGGATAGTATTTTTGTAACTTTTGAGTATTGGGTATAATTTTGGGTATTTGTTTAAGCGTAGATAAGTTTTGGTGCTTCCGGGAATGCCGAAACGCATTTTATCGTGAAACGTAAGCATTTTACATAGCCAAAAAAAATAAGATGAACAAAATTATTAATTATCCTCATAATAATCATTTAACACTTGCTTGATGTAAACGTTTAATCGTTTGATGCCCGTATATGAACTGATCATTTTTTAGTTTACCGATTTAGCTAACGTTTTAACGATTTATAAAGCACACAGCGTAAACCTTAAAATATAAATTGGTGAATTACATAATGTCGTACAATGACCTAAAACACGAGGTGTTATAAATATGATCCAACGGCACAGGATTATCCTCCAATGATTGGAAGAATGGATGGCAGAGATTGATGGGAGTGTGGGTAGACCTCAAGAGGCTAGAAGGTTCACTAAGAGGCTATAAATAGCCACACATTTCACACACACACACGGGGGAGTTAGCTTTTTTAATTTTTTTAGCTTAATTTAGTTTAGCTTATGAAATTTTCATGTATTTTCTTTAAATTCCTATTGTAATCTCTTTCCAGTAATGTAACAAGCTTTTAGTAAATGAAATTCAGTCTTCTTTTAATAAAATTGTTATAATTCTCATTAGCTCTCGTGGTTCTCATGTTAATGGACCTCATAAGCTCTCAATAAAGCTCTTATTAGCTCTCTAAAAGTCTCAAGCTAGATTGGAGCTTAATTCATCTTATTAATCTACTTAAATAAATTAAAATCCAGCTATTAACCTTGATAATTGGACTTATTAAGCTTATGGAAGGGGATTCAATAATGGAAGTGATCCCAAGGACTTTACTGGCTTATCCTAGGATAAGCCAGAGCTGTTGATAAGCTCTATAAGCACTTAGCTTCTGTTTAGCTGAAGCCTCTAGTAAGTTCTCATTTAATTTCCTTTGTTCTTCAATATATAGCTTAATAATTGCTTATTAGTGTAGATCGCTTATGTTTTAATCTAGATTGCATATTTGTGCTTATAATTATCTTCTTTTGTGCTATACTTATAAAGTTTCATCTGTTTTTAGCTAGCTCTAAAATTTCATATTACTTGGTCTTAAAATTACTATAAAGCCAAAAAAAAAAAAAAATAGGGTTTTTAGCTTAGCTTTAGACTCGTAATTCTCGCTTAAATCGAGTGTGTATTATGCTTATTAGTCTTGTTATAAGCATAGTTTATCTGGTATTAAGGTCTTAGTTTTCTCTAGATTCTCATTTCATAACTTAAGTAAAATCGATCAAATCTATAGGGTGTTTTGGATTAGATATATGTTGACCTTCAAAAGTCCCAACTTAAAACTTTGAAAATTTTTCTTTGTGATTATTTGATCATCATAAATTGATTAAGAATTTTGAGCAGGTTTCTTCTCTAGATTAGATTGAGCTGTAAATTCCTTTATGGCTTAATATTTTTTTGCAGTCTGCTACCGATGGGACGTTTTTTTCAACTTTCTTTTGCTTGCTAAAATTTTAATCCAAGCCTCTTAAGCTTGGTAAGTGGTTGCATTGTGTTCAAGCACACTCAAATCGAGTTGCGAGTAATGGCAGGTTGTCCCCTAGGATACCTTACATTGGTGTTTTGCCCTATATCATGTGCATATCAGTAGTAGTAACTAAAGTTACTACAGCTGTCCTTTAAGCTTTTGTACTAACTAGTGTTTGTAGCTTTTAGGATCTAAATTTCAGTAGGATTATAGATTTCACATAGCTTAATATAGATTAGAACTTGTTTTTCATTTCTAGCTTATTTCTTAGGATACTTTGGCTTTTAAAAGTTCATAAAAGTTTCAAAAAGCCAAAAACAGTAGTATTAGTAATTATTTAGGGTGTATGGTTACCATTAATGCAATGGATCTTGGAAAAATTGATTTTCTAGCTTTTAGTTCTTGTTTTTATAACTTAGATTAATAGTTTATAAGTAGGTGGTTAAATTCCATAACTCTACTATGTCTTTGACGTTTATATGCATTTTAGCTTATTGGATTTCTGAGCTTTAAGTTTCTTTTCTCTGAGCTTAGGCTGAATTCTATAATCAAAATTTAGATAGCTTAAAGTGTTTTTTAGTTATGGGTAGCTTGTCAATATTACTTATTACATCTAAGCTAGCTATAATAGTTTTTGTTTTAAATTGAGCTTATATGAAATTGCGCAAGTGTTTTTAGTGAAAAATACGTTTTTAAGCCTTTTAAAGGCTACTTTCTGAGACAGCTTCTTTATAAGCTCTTTTAGAGCTTATTTTTGAGATTCAGTTTATACTCCTTTTATTAAAAGTTCTTAAAAATGTGTGTTCTATAAGTTTTAGCTTTTGGTTTTGAAAAATAAAAAATTGCAAAAAAATGGGGTTTGCCAGACTTGAACCCACGACCTCAAGCACACAACACACATGTTTTACCACTTTGCTTCAATAGCTCATCCATTCCACTTCTCTCCACATTATAATCCTAGTACACATTTCAGTTTACTTTTAACTAATAACCGTAGCTTATTATAGCTAATTTAGGACTTTTATGTGTTAAGTTGTCTTTTTCTTTTATTTTATTCCTTTAATCTTTGTGTAGGTGTTAGGAATTTTTCCTGAATTTTTCAACAATTTTCTATTAAGTAATTTTTTTTATCATATTTTCTAAATTTTTAATTTTCAAAAAATCATAAAAAATAGAAAAAAGTTCAGAAAATACAAAAAAATAGTTTTGTTTATAAAAATTTACTTTTAGTTTCCTATTCAGAAAAATCGTTATACATTTTTAGATTTTATTTCATTTCAGACTTTTATTATTTTAATTTTAAAAAATAGGATTCAAATTTTAAAATAGTTAAAAATAGTCTCTGAGTTTTTTATGATTATTTTCGACTTTTCTAAGTTTAAAATCATTTTTCTTATTTTTTAGGACTAATTTTTGCTATTTTTAGGATTTTAATTCATTAAAATAAGTTTTTAATTCATAATAAATTCAAAAAAATCAAAAAAACTTTTCTTTTTTCCTAAAAGTTTTTATTAGTCTTATTTTAGGTTTAGAAATTTAGTTTGCATTTTTAAGAGTTAGTTTTGCTTAATTTGCTTTATTGTCGCGTTTTATTTGCTCCCGTTAATTGCTTAGTGTTTAATTGTTTTTAATTGCTAGTTTTTAATTGTTTCTTTTAATTGGTAGATATAGATAATCAAATCAATCTTTGTATCCCATTCAAATCATTGTCCAAGCATCAAACGTGGTCTCAATTTCACAAGTCGTTGGGGAAACGACCCGGGGAATCATACTTCCCGGTTAAGATACGAATTATATTATATTATATATATTTTGAAGAGTTTCCTTTTCACCTTTGTCCTCAAGGGTAGATTGGTAATTTTCCATAGTATTATATATATATATATATATATATATATATATATATATATATATATATATATATATATATATATATATATATATTTAACGTTACCAATTACGTGTAGTAATATCCATGACAACTGATACAAGTATCTGTTGAGAGATACTTGAATGCGGTAAAGTATGCATTGCAATCACTGAAAGGGTCCCTTGATTGACTGTCTTCCAATATCCACCCAACAATATTTTTTTGTGATTTTGATAGATTATGTGTTGACTCAGTTTCTGCCTAAAGTTATGTGGAGGGCTTCTTTCTTTTCACCCTTTATCCATACATTTCTTTTTCATTCTTCAACCCCTTCAATGTTTACCAAGACGTCATCACTACCACCATGTTGTGATTGTTCCGGTGATAACTAGTCTTAGTCTACATTATTCCCTTATTCTCATTCATCTCCAATCATCCCTAGGACTTCTAATTCAATATATGGAATGTCCATGGGTAGATACCTCCGGTTCTAGTTGGATCATAGGACTTATACCTAACCTTAACCACATTATGACTTCATCGATGTTGTGAGTTAATTGGTTGTTTGATATAGTGATCGAAACCATAAAATCTTGAAAATCTATCAAAGTGTTAGATAGAAATCAAGATGTTTTAACACCTTAAGAGTTTCATTATTTTGAAATGCCCCCTACACATGTGCGTTGATATTCGAAATGATTTCGCACATGTCACACATTAACCAAAAACATGTTTGTGTTGAAAAGCCATTTGGACTGCTTCGATCATATCACACATTGACCCAGATCTTGATATTTTACTTAAAATTAATTTAATTACATTTTTTATCATTAAATTTACATTCTTAATTTGATCACATTTTTTTGTTTGACTCATATTTTTTTTGTTCACCAGTATCTCAAATCTTGTTGATTTAAGATAATTTGTTTAAATGATCAAAGGGTAATTACGTCATTTATCACTAGTTACATGAAAAGAAAATCTTCTAACCAAACACATACATGGATTTAGATTCCCAGGCTTTACATTTGTCCTAATTTAAAATACGACCAACTTATAAAACTTTGTATTTCAAAATTACGAACCAAACGCCCCCTTAGAGTCTTAAAGATCACATTCTTTTAGATCACATTTATCCTCCCCTTATTTTAAATATTCAAATCTACTTAATAATTGAAATACAATTTGATTAAAATTTGTTTGACATGAAAAGTTTCATGGGAGAAAAATGTGCACAAATTGCCAAAAAAAAATTTTATTGAACATTTCCTCATTGCTCCTCTTCAACAATATATGTGGGATACCAAAGATTTTTAAAACTTGACATTACAAGAAGAAATGATATGACACCACAAATATGTTGAAGAGAGAGTGAGATGCCTTAGTAAATAATGTATATTATGACTTGACATTTGATATACTACATTTTAATTTCACTTGAATGTTTTTGGATACATAAAATTAACATTTATGAGATGTACCCAAAATACATTAAAGGCCTTGGTTTTTAAAAGCTTCCCCTTAAAAATTGATCCACATAAAAATTACATTTTTAGTACCACAATTTTAAGAAATTATCTGAGAAAGAGAGTATTGAACAAACAATTTTAAAGATACCACAAATAGTATTCTAGTTATTAATAAGATACCACAAATTGTATTACCACAAGATTATGACATTTACAGTTCTGTTTGAAAAATTGTGTTCAACAATTGTGAAAAATCACATGATAGAAGAACTTTATCTTTTTTTAGATCCTCGTCTTATACATCTTATAGCGTACGACTTTCCTAACATTAGAGGCCGAGTTACAGTCTGAAATGACAGTAAGCCATTGTCATGAGCTGAAACTTTGAATGTTTTGTTATAATAGCTCAAGACCCGAGAAGATTGACATTCTCGTTATTAGGATAAGTCATCTTAAAAGATACACTTTCCTTATAATTAGGTTTGAGTTATGCACTAAAATGTACATAAGTTATAGAGGAAATTAGAAATGACATGTTTTGAAACGTTTGAACTCTTGCTTGAACTTCATTTACACACCTATGTCAATGTTAAACAACATTTCTAGGTACGTAAATGTTATCGATTCCAAGAGACAATTCCAAAGATTCTTTTTGTATTTTTGAAGTTTTTTCTTATTTTTAAGTTTTTGTTTTTCTAGGTTTTATATTTTTGTATTTTCTTTTATAAGTTTTATATTTTGGTATTTTTGTTTTTTAAAAATATTTACAAGTTGATGTTTGATGTATATCAAGCAGATTCGTTTGTCAAAACCTCCAGTTCTTCTAGAGTCAAAAATCTCATACTGAGTAGTATGACGAGATACTTAAACCTATCTTTAGGTAAGGCTTTAGTAAACAGGTCAGCTAACTGAGTTTCCATTCGAAAAAGAATAATTCCCGAACATATACCCTTTTCAACTGTTCCTTAAAGAAGTGAAATCTGACATCAATGTGCTTGTACAGAATTGCGGACTAGATTGCACGAGATGACTATGGCTACCTTTGAGTCACAATACATAGGTATTTTATCAAAGTGAAAGCCATCATCTGTGAGCTGAGTTCTCAACCAGAGAACTTGAGCACAACACGCAAATAGAGACACATACTCGGCTTTAGCTGTAGACATTGAAGTTCAGTCCTGCTTCTTGGATGACTAGCTGTCTATCTTATCGTCGCCTAGAAATTGTATGCCACCAGATGTGCTTTTACTTCTATCAAGACAGCCTGTATGATCCGAATATGAAAAAGCAGTTAGATTAAAACCGATGTCTTTCGAATACCAGATTCCCATGTGAATGGAATTCTTAAGGTACCAAAACATCCGTTTAACCTCCGTGAGGTGCTTCTCAGTTGGCCTCACTTGATAACGAGCACAATAACATGTTGCATGTACAATGTCCGGTCTACTTGCTGTTAAGTACATGAGTGCCCCGACCATGATACAATATTTTGTTTGGTCAACGGGAGTTCCACTCAGATAAGCGTCTAGGGGTTTAGTAGCCATTGGAGTACCAGTGCTATCACATGAGGTCATACCATGCTTTTTAGGTATCTCTTGAGCATACTTAGCTTGGTTAATAAATATACTAATTGGGGATTGGTGGATTCGAATTCCTAAAAAGAATTTTAGCTCCCCCATCATAGATATTTCAAACTTGTTGTGCATTAATTTTTCAAACTTTTTTGAAAGTTTTGGGTTCGTAGAACCAAAAATAATGTCATCAGCATAAATTTGCACAAGCAATATGTCTTCCCCCTTTTTAGTAATGAATAGAGTTGGATCAATAGAACCTTTTGAGAATCCTTTGGATACCAGGAAGTTGGAGAGTTCATTGTACCATGCCTTTGGAGCTTGCTTGAGTCCATATAAAAGCCTTCTTTAGAAGATAGACTTTGTTAGGATGATGTGGGATTACGAATCCATCTGGCTGATTGACGTATACTTCTTCCTTCAGAGGACCGTTAAGAAATGCTGTCTTGACGTCCATCTGGTATACTGGAAATGATTTGTGTGCAGCATACGCAATGAATAACGGGACAGCTTCCAATCGAGTGACTAGAGAAAATGACTCTTCGAAGTCGATTCCTTCCTGCTGGTTGTATCCCTTAGCTACAAGACAAGCTTTGTTGCCAATAACAGTATTCTCCTCATCACGTTTGTTTTTCTAGAACCACTTCGTCTTAATGACATTTTTGTATAGTGGTATGTCAACTAATTCCCATACATCTAATCGATCAAACTGGTGAAGTTCTTCCTGCATCGCTTCAATCCATGTAGAATCAGCCATGGCTTCTTTGATGTTCTTCGATTCGGTTCGACTCACGGTGAGTGCGAACATACACATCTCGCCATCTATTTCTAGCTGACGTCTTATTCTAATTGATTGAGAAGGATTTCCAATGACTTGTTCTAACGTATGATCTTTTGTCCAACGATGTTCTAAAGGATGTCGTTGATAGAATGTATGCATGTTTGACGAGTCAACATATCGAGACGATGTCTCCCCTCGTTCTTGTACCAGTGTACTAAAGATGTTGATAAATACGTCTTCTTCAACTTGTGCATTTTCTTTATCAGTATCTGTTTGATTAATGTTCTCAATAGCAGTGACAGTTGGTGCTTGAGTTGGTGCTTGATTTGTAGTTTCAGGTGTTGTTTAAATGTTTAATGGAGGAATATCTGCAACAACGGTTGTTGAAGTAGATGAAGTTGTCTTTTGTTGTTGACGTTGATTAGGTGCATCGGTAGCAGTTACAGCGGAAGAGTTTGACATAACTGGAGTAGTTTCATTGAGTAATTCATCGAACATCGGACTAAATAGCAAATCCAGCTCATTTGGCGTTGTTATTGTCTCAGCTGAATGAGGAACATTTTCTTGACTTTGGGGACCGGGACTTAAACTGGCATGTTCAAGTGCCGTTGTCGAACATTGTGGAACAGGATCCGAACTGACATGATCAGACGCCATTTGAGGCAATTCGTCAAAGTTAACATGAATGGTTTTGACTATCACTTTTGTTCTCTTGTTATATACCTGATAAGATCTTGATTGAGTAGAATACCCTACAAAAATACATGCGTCACCTTTTTCTTTCATCTTGTCAAGATTTTCTCCATCTCTGACGATGTAACATAATGAGCCAAAAATGTGAAAGAACTTAACAGACAGTTTCTGGCCATTGATGATGTGGTAAGGTGTTTTCTCATGTCGAGGAATTACGAGTGAACGGTTTTGAGTAAAACATGTTGTTGCAATTTCTTCATCCCAGAAGAACAAAGGAACTTTAGCGGCGCTTAGCATTGTTCGAGTAGCCTCAACAAGAGTACGGTTCCATCTTTCGATAATGCCGTTTTGTTCAGGTGTTCGAGCAGTTGACGTTTGGTGTTCAATCCCCTCTTGAGCATAGTATGCATGAAGAGTTTTATTTAAAAATTCCATGCCTTTGTCAGTTCGAACTGTTCTAACTTGAGCATGATGTCCTCTTTGAACAAGTTTGAGGAAATCGATGAGAACTTCTAGTGTTTCGTCTTTGGATCTCAAGAAGTGAGTCCAAGTATATCGTAAATAATCATCAACAATTACCAACACATATTTGTAGGATCCCGTAACACTTCACTTCATAGAATCAAACACGAAATCGGAACTAGAAATGAGAAAGAGAGATGAGTTGTTTAGAGAGAGAAACTAGAGAGAGAATTGAGAGAGAAAAGGAAAAGATTTTAGATAGATATGAGATAGATATTTTCTTAGTTAGAAAATATCTATATATATATACCCCTACACATTTAATGT
>BQNB010049173.1:667-42175 GCA_026074375.1 Tanacetum coccineum | reverse complement strand
ATTTGTATGTTCTCCTTAAACAGTGTATTTCTTTTGAACACATGAGAAATCCATCCCGTCGGTTTTTCGTTTGGCATCTTCGTCGATTTTGAGGATGGTTCTTTTTTTCATCCTTCTCTCGGGACTTGGTTGGGGTTTCATCAAAATCCATCCCGAAGTGAAAACCAGTGGCTCGGCCTCCGGGATGGGGGGTTTTTCTTTTGCCGAAGTGAAAACTGATCCGTCGGCCTTCGTGTCAAAAGTTTTTTCATCCCTTTTGATTCCCTCGCAGTTAAAGTCTCGGGATTTTACCATTTTTTGATGTTATGTAATTATTTTTGTTGACTCAATTTTACTTTAAGTTTCTAGCGTCTTGCTAGACTCTTTTTTATATATATTCCATCTTTGCCGTTCAAAAAAAAATTTGAATAATTCAACGTACGGTCATGCTTTTTTAAGAGACAAAATATGTGAGTGTCCGTTTGGTTGAATTCGACTAATCCAATTCGTAAAGCAAAACCTTTTTTTGGTTATAAAACTAAATTATAAGGGTCTGTTTGGTTTGTATATGGGTATAAGATTTAAATTCAGATTTGAATTTGAATTTGAATTTGAAGAGAGAAAATATATTATATATTATTATTTGGTAAATAATATAAAAGATTATTAAAGTTTATTTTTATTTTAATATTAAATAATTAAACAAAGCTCACCTAGTAAAAAAGATATATGGCTGTGAATCAAAATTTGGAATACAAGGCCCACTTTTAACTGAATACAAGCTAATCCCGGCCAATTCATATGGAATGGAAAAATTCATTGTTTAGAATCTATGGGCTCACATTTATATCCATTCCATGTTACCAAACTAATTTTAATAGCATTCTTTTGATTCTTTGATTCTATAACCGGATAACAAACGCCTCCTAAATCCCAACAACCTATAAACTTGCATGCATGCGCTAACATTAATTATCTACTAATGGGTAATATAATTCGAAAAACCTAATAACAAAACCCGAATCAAGATCAAAGCGAACAATAACTAGAAGAAGAACAAGGAGAAACCTTCACTTGTGGGATTTGCATCGAACCCATAATGCAAATTCAAGAATAGTAATATATGCATTCACCCGTTTTGCACGGATTGTATGATCAAATACATTCAGCTCAAACTTTAAATGCCGTGCTATAACGACCCCTTATCATGCCGCCCTAAATTAACACCCCAACTTTTTAATAAATGGTGTGATATGTTATGTGAATCGATAGTGTTAGGTGTTGACAAGGTTTATTTTCCGCACAACAAGTGTTCATGAGGATTGATTTTGAACGAGTTGTTACGAGACGAAATAAGGAAGAAGCTGAAATGTTAACAATTACAAAGTCGAGGGACCTTAAGTGCAAATAATCAAATAGCAGTTGGAGTTTGGCACCATATTCTGTTACAAATGCATCAGAGCCTATAAAAGGCATTTGTACATTTTAGCCAAGATTTAAATTCACTCCTCATTGTAATGACTCAAATTCTATCAATAACATTTCGTTTCAAATCTTGTTTCTAAATCCAAAGATTCCTAACTGGTGCAAAAAATATACGAATGAATTAAGTTTTAAATGTATTTGTATTGATATAATTTTCATTAAAGGCTTAAACTCTCAAATAAAACACAATTTAGATGTTTTTCTTATTAAGTTTGCGCTATTTAATCGATTCAACAACATATATTGGTCATTCACTAACATCACAAATTCACAATATCCGTCAACTTTAAAGATTCTCTAAACAAGATTTTTTATTCATAACAATTATTAATATTTTACAATCAATTATTCCCATAACATTTGTAATGACATTGACAATAGTCCATATCCAGTGTAATGTCGTCTACAAGAAGGCACTCTGCACTCATATAATCTTCTCCATGCAATTTCATGCAATAACTAACACACTTGTCATGTTCACAATTCACTGGTTCATAATATTTTTCATCATGGCAATATGCCACTACGTTGCGCGACTCCATACCTGAGATTTACATCATCCAACAGTTATAAGATAAAACATTACATGGCATCAGGAGAAATAGATCAAACATAATGAAAACTACAGACTTTTTCATGTTGAACGATTTTAATTATCTTTTAACGACATATTAACTAATACCGTTACATGAAAAAGTAGGTCGGGCGAGAAAGATTTTGGTGAGAACAAGACACTAAACGACTAAAAAAATCCCGGTTTCAGACTTTGAATTTGTTAAAAAGGTAAGAAAATTTAACAAAACGTATTGAAACCTTTTTACCATTTTATATACACTATACTCATTTCCTTCTCATAAAAGTCATAGCAAAGAAAAATGAAACCGAATTTTACCTTTGATGATCATGAGAAAGACGAGAAGTGTTGAGACAATCATATGCATTTTCATGTTTGATTTGTTTGTGTGTTGTGGATATATTGATTGGCTAACGTTTTTAAATATGTATATATAAGAGAAGAGATTAAATGCATGTGTATTAATTATCGATGTAGAATTATAAGAATTAGTTGCAACTACATTTTCATTCCCCGTATTTTTTGTCGGGTTAAAATTTTTCTTGACTTATGCACCAAAAGTTGGATATATTTTACTCGACGAGTATCCGTACATATGAACGTGATTTTATAGCAGCACATAGTTATAGTTATAATTTTTTTAAATCGTGTATGTATATTTGTTTCCGGTTCTTATTATTATTATTTTTTAAAGGTTGTTAAACCATTTTTGATAAGTTTTTATTTATTAGTTTTATTTTTTACTTTAAGTTTTCAGAATTAAAGAATAAAAATACTTCTTTTATAGATAGCATATATTTCATAGCTTTTGTTCGACTGACACCAAAAGTTAACTAATCAGTAGACATCTTTGTAATATATATGAAAATGATCAAATTGTATATTTCACACTATTGACTTTACTATTTTTTGATTCGACTATCTTGGAATTTGATATAAAGGTTGAATATATTAATTTGTTATTGAGTATCGAATATCATGCTTATTTTTATTGTTTAAAAAGTAACGTTAATTTAAAATGTGTTCATTTAATGAGGGATAGTTTATAAAGACTCTTTTTAAAAAACCATTTGTATCTCTGCAACCAAAAAAAGAAAAAAAAAAGCCATTTGTATCTTTTTAAATTTTTAATTTTTTTTTTTAATTTTTATGATTTTGTTTATATGATAAAAGTGTGAAACGGAAAGTACAAAACAAAAAACAAAAAGTTTGACAAGTCAAAGTATTAATTGTAAAAAAGTATGAAAATAAAAAACAATGTTGTACTGTTGTAAACAGGAGAGACAAAAAGAATGTTTTGCACTTTTTTTATACTTTCTAGTGGGTCAGGAGGGATATTTATAGTAGTACCCATTTTATGAACTTTTAGTTTTACCAAAATTTTAAAACAAGAGCACTCAAATTGTCTATTTCACATTATTGATTTGACTATCTTTTCATAGGACAATCATTGGAATTTGATACAAATGTTATATATATTAATTTATGAGAATAAGAGTGCTACACTCACACAATTTTTATAAAAAGAAATCCATATACACATGTGTCAAGTGACATGTATCAATAGAATTGTATTAAATTTTCTTTTTCTTGTTTTCACTCTCAATAATTAAGTTATACATGGGTATATGGTTCTCTTTTTATAAAAATGGTGTGAGTGTAACATTTTTCTTATGAAAAAAGCTACATCTATAAATTATATTTTTATTATTTAAAAAATAACTTTAATTTAAAATGTGTGTATTTAATGAACTTTTTTTTGGTAAAAAGATTGCTTTGGTAAAATATTTTCTAATTTGAAATTTGATTTAATTAAATTAGTTATTCAAATTAGAAAATATTTTACCAAAGCAATCTTTTAGAATGTCCGTATCACTTCTCCAATCTATTCTGAACTACTTCACTAGAACCCATACCCTTGTCGATCAACTCATCACAAAGTCTCAGCTCCTCTTTTAGAAAGTTCACTAATTTGAAATTTGATTTAATTAAATTAGTTATTCGCATTCGTGTTTGGCTGTCTATACATAAGGCAAATTCGAGAAGTGATACGGACATTCTAAAAGAGGAGCTGAGACTTTGTGATGAGTTGATCGACAAGGGTATGGGTTCTAGTGAAGTAGTTCAGAATAGATTGGAGATCCTTAATAAGATTCATCAGGTTCAAAAAAATCAAGCTTCGGAAATTTCTCAAAAAGCCAAGATCAAATGGGCTATTGAGGGTGATGAGAACGTGAAATTCTTCCACGGTATTCTTAACAAGAAGCGCAGCCAATCTCAGATTCGAGGTGTCATGGCAAATGGTGTGTGGATTGATGATCCGGTCAAGGTGAAAGACGAATTTTTAATGCATTTTCGGAGCAGGTTTGATAAACCTCTTTTAAATCGTGCTTTGCTTGATCTTAATTTTACTAATTCTCTTACTAATGAACAAAAAGAGGATCTGGAACAAGATATAACTAAAGAAGAGGTCAAGCGAGCGGTGTGGGATTGCGGTGTTGATAAATCTCCGGGTCCAGATGGATTCTCCTTTTACTTTTATCGTCATTTCTGGTCTATGATTGAAGATGACGTGTTTGGGGCTGTGGAGTACTTCTTTATTAATGGTGATATTCCAAATGGTTGTAATTCAAATTTTATTGCCTTGATCCCTAAAATCATTGATGCAAACATGGTTAAAGACTTCCGTCCGATAAGTCTAATTGGAAGTCTATACAAGATTATTGCCAAACTTTTAGCTAATCGATTAGTTGGTGTCTTAAGTAACCTCATTAATGAGGTTCAATCTGCTTTTGTAGCGGATAGACAAATTTTGGATGGGCCTTTTATTCTTAACGAGGTTCTTCAATGGTGTCGAAAAAAGAGGAAACATGCGCTCATTTTTAAGGTTGATTTCGAGAAAGCGTATGACTCTGTTCGATGGGATTTCTTAGACGATGTGTTAGATAAGTTTGGATTTGGTGTGAAATGGAGAAATTGGATTCAGAGTTGTCTTAGATCGTCTAGGGGGTCGATTCTTATCAACGGGAGTCCAACGAAGGAATTTCAATTCTTTCGAGGTCTTAAACAAGGTGACCCTTTATCCCCTTTCCTTTTTATTCTTGTTATGGAAAGCTTGCACATTTCTTTTCAACGGGTGGTTGATGCGGGATTATTTAATGGAATTAATTTGAGCTCCACGGTGAATCTTTCTCATTTGTTTTATGCGGATGACGCTATTTTTATTGGTCAATGGAATGAGCTTAATATTGATACTCTAGTCCGAGTTTTGGAATGTTTTTTCCGGGCTTCTGGTCTTCGTATTAATATGAGTAAAAGTAAGATTATGGGTGTGAATGTGGAAGATGCGAAGGTTAAAATTGCGGCTAATAAACTTGGATGTCTTGTTCTTAAGACTCCCTTCACTTACTTGGGTACGAAAGTAGGGGAGAACATGCATAGAAAACATGCTTGGAATGAAGTGGTTGAAAAGGTCCTGTCTCGGCTATCTAGATGGAAGTTGAAAACTCTTTCTATTGGAGGAAGATTCACACTTCTCAAGTCTGTTTTAGGCTCTATGCCAATCTTCCATATGTCCATTTTTAAAGTCCCCTCGAGTATTCTTAATTCACTTGAAGTTATTCGTAGTCGTTTCTTCAACGGTCATGAGCATAAGAGTAATAAAGCAACTTGGTTTAAGTGGAACAAAGTTTTAACTTCAAAAGAGAAAGGTGGCTTAGGGGTTTCTAGTTTATTTGCTCTCAATAGAGGGTTGTTGTTCAAGTGGTTGTGGCGGTTTTATTCTCAAAAAGATTCGTTATGGACCAAAGTGATAAAGGCTTTATATGGGGAGGACGGGAGTTTAGATAAAGTTGGTGCTTCGGCTGCTCGGACCTGTTGGACTACAATCGTCCAGGAGGTGAAGGTGATACAAGCACAAGGAATAAATATTCACGATTTTATCAAATTAAAGCTGGGAAATGGTGAGGATTCTCGTTTTTGGCTTGATAAATGGTACGAAGGTGGAGTGTTAAAGAGGTTGTTTCCTCGTGTTTATGCCTTGGAACTTGACAAAAATATTTCAGTGAGTTCAAAGTTAAAGGCGCCAAGCTTAGTTACTACCTTCAGAAGAAATGCGAGGAGTGGTATTGAACAGACACAGTTTGATTCTATGGCGGAGATCATGAAAACAATCTCGTTGGTGCCTCGTGTTGACAGGTACATATGGTCGCTGGAGAATGATGGCTCATTTTCGGTTGCTTCGATTCGCAAGACGTTAGACGACAACCGGTTCCAGGAGGAGAGTTTGTCGACAAGGTGGGTCAAATCCGTGCCTATCAAGGTTAATATTCTGGCTTGGAAAGTTAAATCTAATGCTCTTCCTACTCGTTTTAACATATCTCGTCGCGGCATGGATATTGATTCTATTGATTGTCCCATTTGTAAAATGGGTGTCGAAACGACAAGTCATGTGTTCTTTCAATGCAATGTGGTTAGACAGGTTATGAGAAAGATTTCTTCATGGTGGAATGTGGAGTATATGGAGGTTAATTCATATGAGGAGTGGCGTTCTTGGCTCGTGTCTACCCGGATTCGATCAAACATCAAAGTTATTATCGAAGGGATCTATTACGGCTTGTGGTGGGTTATGTGGAATTTTCGGAATAAGATTTTATTTGATACGAAGATTCCGGAAAAGGTCTTGATCTTTGATAATTTAGTCTCTAGCTCTTTTTATTGGTTTAAATATCGATGTAAAGCATCGATCAAATGGGACGATTGGCTTAAAAACCCTTATATTGTTTGTTGTTGATCTAGCTCCTTGCTAGTGTTTAATAAAATTGCCGTTCAAAAAAAAAAAAAAACCTTATAAGGCATGAAAATACTCTAAGACATTGAACTTTTTTATATTTTAATATAATTAATTGATATGAAATAATCATAAACGTAGCTTAAAGTTTATGTTTAATGGGCAAAAGTTTTTAGTTTTGTGATAAATTTATTTTTTCGATTAGCCATTGTATTGTTTATCGGATTAAAAGATTTTTAACTAAATGGTTAAAAACAATTAGTTATCAAATTGTGAGGTAATAATGTAATATGATCACGAGTTGAAGCTCTATATCAAATAGATCTTTGATGAGGTGAAAATTGATAACGATTTTAAGGGTCATTTTGTTGGTTTACGTGTGAATAGTATAACGTAAACTTATTAGCGACTATTTACAAGAAAATTAGGTCACATACAATATCAAAAGACTCACGAATTTTATACACATATGTTAGAAAATACTGATATCATAATAAATAAATATATGTTGGAAATATATGAGCCTACGGGTCACAAACTCTTATACAAAAAGGTACCATGCATATAATTATATTGTATTTACGTTATATATAACCCACGTTTAACGAGATCAACTAAAGGGCTACCAATTAACTAATTTAGGCTTACTGTTATTGGACTAGACCAAAACACCATGGAAGCCCATTATTGGGTCCATAGGGCCAGCCAAGGGAAACAAAAAAAAAGCAGGGAAAAAGTCTCGGAGGCTAAGTTTAACTCAGCCATGTTTATTATAAAAAGGGATAAGCATTCCAGAATAAACAAATCTCTAGATATTTTTTCCTCCCTTGTCCTCTCTGGTAAGCCACGGCCTAACAAGGAGAATATCTAAGGTTTTCGTTTTTGATCTCCACGTCTTCTTTCATTGTAGATCAAGACTTGCTTGACGCGTCACGAGTTATTGGACTATCATGCATGTGGTATACAAGGACGTGTAGTTTGTGGAATCATAGAGGTGGCCTACTTTGGTTACTTAGGATTCTCGTGTAAGACTTATTGGGTTAAAGAAGAAGGTCATCTCCGTTCAACCATGTAGTTCACCCTACTAAAGTATACATTTATATGTTATTCTTGATTAAGATTTCTACATATAATATAATTGATGATAAATCATCTACCCATCACATCTATTATTACTAGTATAGACCATTTCGTGTTTAACGGTTTTAATTATATGTTATGTAACACTAACACAAAATTCTCTCGTTAGTTGACAGCAAACTATCAGTATATTCACACACTTATTTTCCAACCTAGTCTTTTAATTACATATTAACTAATACCACTACAAGAATAAGTAGCACGGGCGATGAAGGTTTTGGTGAAAACAAGATGTCCTCTCTAAAAATCAATAAACGACAAAAAATCTCACTTTTGGACTCACTTTGTTAAAAAGGTAAGAAAATTTAACCTAACGCATTGACGAGGGCATGTTCTTTCCAAAAAGGTTGACTATTATTCAATTTGTTTTTTTAGAACAGCAAATTCTTCACACCTATACCACCTATCTAACAATATATCTCACAAATGTCTTCAGCGAAGCTTAAACCCACAACCTTTAGGTTGATGGGAACATATATACCACTATACTAAAGACCTAAAAAAAGTTATTGGATTTGTTTTACCATTTTCTATACTATATTCATTTCCTTATCATAAAAGTCGTAACAAAGAAAATTAAAACCGAATTTTACCTTTGATGATCATGAGAAAGACAAGAAGCGTTGAGACAATCAAATGCATTTTCATGTTTGATTTGTTTGTGCGTTGTGGATGTTGAGATTTTATAACTAGTAAACCACTTTACTAAGAGTACGCAGCAGATATGATCTAGTTTGACATTAAAGATTAACACACGACAAGGGTCCCACTATGGCCACTACAATTATAAGCGAAATACTAGGAAACCCTAGTACTAGGCTCCCCTATAAATAGGAGCCCTCTAACACACCATAAGGTACGCAATCTCTGACACCTTTCAGCACACACATATATTCTCTGACAACATGAATACTTACTCTCACGCCGGAGTCTAATCGTGGGGTCCGTCCCCACGGTAAGGCTAACGGTTTTCGTTCCATTTGTGCAGGAAATCGTCTCGGTTACTTGGTTTAGTACAAGATTCAACCCATTGACGACTTGTTGGCCCAATCCAACAAGCATCTCGGATCCATCCTATACTCCGTTACACTTTTTGTACTAACATAGTCTGTCAAAAAATAAACTCATACAGAATTTCTACATTCTCTCCAAAACTTTTTCCTCTCTCTAGAAATCTAGCCACATGCAACTTTCTCTGGTGAACGGAAGACGCGCTTATGTACAACTTAAAACATGTCTCAAGCACCATAATCTCTCGATCTAGCCCTTTTAGTCGTTGCTTTCTTTCTTCTCCGATGGTGTATCAAGAAATCGTGTAAGTTACTCTTCGGTCTTCTTTTTACTTTGACATATTTTAGATTTAGGTTTTTCCCTATTTGATTTAAATCTGATTATTTTATATGAGATGTCGAAGTGAATGAAACAAAGAAGATGATACAAACGAGGTAACATTTATGTTTACAACTTTTTCAGGAGCAAACTAATATCCATAGGTTTTTGTTTCTTATACTTGATAAAATTGAGAGCCAAGAAGATCTGGAGCATAAAATATATCGGTTTATGTCACTCATGTTCAGGTCACTATAACCATGGTTCTAAAAGGCGCGCTATGGCGCCGCAAAGGCCTCGCAAAGAAGCGAGGTGTGACCTTCACGACACGCAATAGACCAAGGCTTGACGTAAGATGAGGAGTGAAAAAACGTGATAAGACGCGATAAAACGTGATGCGTCGAGGCTTTTTTTAATTCAATTTCGATAAAAATCTTATTTTTATATAGAAATGAAAAAGATTACATGCAAAGATAGTTTCTTGACTTTATTCCTTATGTATGACACTTTTTGTAAATTCAATATATTTGTAAAATGATATAAATATATAAATTTATAAATATTTTCATATTTTGTGCCGCTTTAAGTCACGCTTTAAAAACGCCATGACTCGCCATGGCTCGCAAAGGCGTGAGGCTTGGCCATGCCGCCAGTTCCCACGCCGCACGCTATTTATAACCTTGACTATGACTCATTGAAAGACTTCAAAGTACTAATACAAAAGGTTCTTTTGTTAAAACTATTTACAGCTCCTCAAACTCTTGTCTTGACCAGA
This sequence comes from Tanacetum coccineum, assembly GCA_026074375.1. Taxonomy (NCBI): domain Eukaryota; kingdom Viridiplantae; phylum Streptophyta; class Magnoliopsida; order Asterales; family Asteraceae; genus Tanacetum; species Tanacetum coccineum. Next base: position 32,104 of record BQNB010049173.1, on the reverse strand, counting down.
CTTTTTTATATAACAGCCCACGTTTTTACAAGCATTACAAGACATCCCTGTAGCTTGCACCAATAGGTTTTTATTTTAACCATTTTTTTTCTTATGCTTTAAGTTTCACCTTTGTTAATTGTGTTTATTTTTTTCTTTGGTTTAGCCGTGATTGTCATTTTTAGTGCTCGAGTATCTTGAAGAAAGGAAGGTTTAAACTAATCACTTTCAAACTTCCTTATCTGTTTATAAGTTATGTTTTCTAAAGATCTATCCTCAAAAGCTAACGTTTGGATTTTAATGTAGTTGCTAACCGAATGTGCATTTATATAACATATTTTAATGTTCACTATACAATTTTCATTTATTCAAAAACAAAATTGAACATCTTACTAATCGAATGTGTTTCAACAGTATACAACTTGAGGTGCTCAAAGGAAGCACATATGATTAACATACCTGAAGTTACCAGAAAATTGTTTCATGTATCTTAGTCAACAAAGCATATAACACAAGTAGGTGAACTAGTAAAGGGGAAGGTGGACAAAGTCAGAGAGAGACCCATACACGTCTCTAAATATGGAACAAGGATGGTGTGTTGTAAAAAATGCCTAACAATTCATATATCTCGAAATATTTCTTTAACATTCTCGATCAAAACTTGGAACAATTCTTTAACAAAAGACAAACCCAAATTGTAAAATTCAGTTGGATCGATCTAAACTAAAGGCTCAATGTTTTTTTTTTCTTTTTAACTTTGTTAATAAATATATGTATAGAATAGAAATTGAACACACGTATTGAGTTTAAAATTGAACAAATGCACCTTTCGTCTCCAAAGTCAAACTGATACAGTGAGTTTATAGAGTATGGCTCAAATTGATAATAGAGTTTTATTTCAAACCTGATATTTTTAGATTTGGAGATCAAAGATGAATTAGTACCCACTGTAGTTTCTATATTTTGTGAGTTATTAACTATATAATATAAGTAGTCAATATTACATTATTACTACCTTACATTTAAATATCCGGATATATGAAAAGAAGAAAATTTGTATCAATCATACTACTACTTTAGGGAGTGGTAGCACTCACTCACCATTCACCTCATGAATTAACAACCATTTAGATACCTGATAGTCCGATACTACTACTTTAAGTTTTGTCATGATAGTGAAGAAATGAACCCTAGATGCTATCCAGATGTAGGGGTGTCAGTAGGGTCACCCGACCCGAACCCGATAAGGATAATCGGGTCGAGTGAAATCGGGTTGAAAAATCTTGTCGGGTTGTTTTGACCCGAACACGATAACCCGATAGTGTTATCGGGTCGGGTTAGGGTTGAATTAATTTTCTTATCGGGTTATCGGGTCAACCCGAAAATCAATTTTCTAATTTTTAAGTACTCCGTAATACTTTTTACTGAATTGCTATGCTACTACATGAATCTATTGGTTTCTAGGAAAAATATCAGTATTTATTGTAGTGTATACTATGAGATTTGGTCTAAAAGCCATGTGTTGATTACTTACTCAGTTTGTGGGCAAAGCAATAATATGCAATATTGGTCTGCACTTTGCAATATGCATTCGTTTGGGTATTGTCAACAATATAGGCTTTTGGCATTTGCTTTGTTTCCAAATAGGAATACAGAAGACTTTCGAGTAGTGCTAATGTAGAAGAAATGGGCAAAGAGAAATACAACAATGCAAGCCATTTTTTTATAATAGTGTATTACGTACTTTTTTTATAAATAAAAGCTTTATGACTTTCAACTATCATTTTTGTTTAATCGATATCATATAACAGTGCAAGCCATTTTTTTATTTTCTCGTGTGTAGTATAACCCGATTCACCCGACCCGATAATACCCGACCCGAATACTACCCGAACCCGATTCCTTATCGGGTCGGGTTGCGGGTGAGTTTTTAAAAATCAAAACCCGACTCAACCCGACCCGATAACACCCCTACATGCAATGGTTTTAGACTTTGTACTTGTAAATTCCTATGTTGCAAAACAGGATGCTCGTGACTTCGTGATCCCGATTTTAGTCACATGATTCATTCCTCATTAATTTTGATTTCAATATGTTCCCTTAATTAAAATCTATTCAGGAATTAATGTTACTTCTTTTATAGTTAAACTGGATTTTTATTTAAGATGCTACCTTATATCTGCAATGCATGGGAGCAATGTTATAATGAAGTAATATCTCTTTCACGTCAAGTTTTATGCTATAACATTTAGAAAAAATTACATGTTTCGTCCCTATGGTTTATTTAAAAATCACGTTTCGTCCCTATTTTATTTTAAATACACCAGTCGTCCCTAATTTTGAAACTGGTAACGCTGGTCATCCCTATTTTGGATGGTCGTTAACTTTTCGCGTTAAGTCTAATTATTAAAAGGGTATTTTGGTCCTTTTGCTCCTGTCACCACCATAGGGACGAAACATGTAATTTTTTCTTATTATTCTTATTATTTTTTCTTATTTTAAATTTTTTTTATTTCGGTTTCAGTTTACGAGCAATAATAAAAAAAAGTTAAAAATTTTAAATTTTTTTACTTCGGTTTTAGTTCGAGCAATTTTTAAAATTTTTTAAAAAACACCGCAACTTATTATTTTTCTTCTCGTAAACTGAAACCGAAATAAAATTGCTCATAAACCGAAACCGAACTAAAAAAAATTAAAATTTTAATTTTTTTTCTTATTGCTTATAAACTGAAACCGAATTAAAAAAAATTTAAACTTTTTTTTATTATTGCTCGTAAACTGAAACCGAAATAATTTTTTTTTTATTTTTTATTATTGCTAGTAAACTGAAACCGAAATAAAAAAAATAATTTTTTTTTATTATTGCTAGTAAACTGAAACAAAAATTAAAAAAAAATTAAAAAATTTTTAAAGATTTTTTTATTATTGTTCGTAAACTGAAACCAAAATAAAAAATTTAAAATTTTGTTTTTATTATTGATCGTAAACTGAAACCGAAATAAAAGAAATTAAAAAAAAAATTAAAGATTTTTTTATTATTGCTCGTAAACTAAAACCGAAATAAAAAAATATAAATTTTTGTTTTAAAATTCTTTTTATAAAAAGAAAATTAATTTTTTTTTAATTTGATTCGTATAAAAAAAATTTAATTATTGCTCGTAGTAATAATAATAATAATAATAATAATAATAATAATAATAATAATAATAATAATAAGAAAAAAATTGGTCTTTTTTTAAAGTTGATTTGTATAAAAAATTACACGTTTCGTCCTTATGGTGGTGACAGGAGCAAAAAGACCAAAATACCCTTTTAATAATTAGACTTAACGAGAAAAGTTAACGACCGTCCAAAATAGGGACGACCAGCGTTACCAATTTCAAAACTAGGGACGCCTAATGTAATTAAAATGAAATAGGGACGAAACGTGATGTTTGGTATAAACCATAGAGACGAAACATGTAATTTTTTCTAACATTTATATAACACTCGACCAGACTAAATACCTTCTTTGTATAACACAAGTTATATATAGGTTATTGGGATCCACATTTTTTCATCTATGTTACATTCAATATTAAAAAAACAAGAAAAACAAAAAAAGGCTCATAAAGCATCGTTATGGCCATGGTGGAAGGCCTATAAGCGCCAAGTGAAGGTTTGGTTATGGCGCAACCGCCATAGCAAATTGTAGAGTTGGGGAAGGCCCTATAACACTCGGTACCGAGCGCTCAGGGCACGTTTGGTAGAGAGAATTTTAGTTATTAGAAATGATGTAGATAATGGAATCAGTAAGTAATGACTTTTGTTTTAAACCCGAGAAATGCGCAAATTTGTATATATTTTGATTTTTTAATAATGTTTTGACTAGGGGTGACCAAACCCAATTAAGATTATTCGGATCGGTTTACTCTTGTCAAGAATTTTATTCGTGTTACTCGGGTCAAGAATTTTATTCGGGTTATTAGGGTCGATCGGAGTCACTCAAATATTAAACAGGTTCGCGTATTGGGATTAAAATGTTTGACTAACTCGGGTTCGAGTCAACACGATTGACCCAAATAAGGTTTTTTTTTCTCGTTGACCCGAATAGGGAGCGGTGACAAATGAATTACGACTAGTAACTAATATACACATGTAAGTTTATAATTTACACTGCCAGTTCCTTACAAATTCTTCACTTTTTTTTTCACTAAGCTACCAAATAATAGAATTTTTTTCATTTCCATTTCTCTAATCTCATTTCCTCTACCAAGTGTATAACAATTTGCTTGCGTCACTACATATAGCTTATGTCCTTATGTCAATTTTGTATTCTTAGTTAAAGTTTTATGTAATTGTTAAAGAAATAAAAATACGTATTGTTAAAGTCAATTTTGTATGTGTTGCATGGGTTATTGCATCTTTTGATTCGTAGTAAAGGCCAGGGTATCATCAACTACGGAACTTGCTGTGGTGATGAAATCTGGCCATTTAGTAACTTTCCAAAAATATAAAATCTACTCCGCGTTTCATCGATGCTTGGCAATCGACACATAAACACGTACAACGCAAAAAACTACAATAACACAATGTAACACACATAATCATACAAACAAATCTGAAATGGAGTTCTAAACACCTAAATAGTTACAAGCTCTAATCATACTGCAACCCCAAAACAAAATCAGACAATGGAAAATATTACAAATATGAAGACAGCAAATTTCGGACACATTTGTGTTTGTGAATCGTCGTCATTGAAGAGTGAAGAACGCGAGATTTTCTTTTCTTACTCGTCTTCCTTTATAGAACCCCAAGATGAGGCTAGTGGTAGCAAATCTTTAATCTCTAAGTTCTACCCACAAAATTGTTAGCCCGTAAAACTATTACGTGTATTCCTATTGGGCTCAAGCCCACATCTAGAATCATCTATGTATTTGTATATATATTATGTCGTTCAATGAATAAGAGACACAGCCATTTATCCCACGATAAATGTTTGTGTCTCTTATTCATTGAACGACATAATATATATACAAATACATAGATGATTCTAGATGTGGGCTTGAGCCCAATAGGAATACACATAATAATTTTACTAGCTAACAAAAATGTCCAAACACGTCCTCCGTCTTCTGCTAATTAAGTTGACACAACAAATATTTGCTTGAGATTAGATTCGTTTATCTTCCAAACCTCCAAGTTGGCTTCAAAGATAAGGCGAGAAACTATTAGGTTCTTGCTAATCTCAGAAATACAACCCTTACTGAGGTTATATTATCAACAACCTTAATTAAGTCTCATGTAACTCAAATAAATTCAACTTTTAGCTTCGAAAAGATAGAAAACGAATACAAATTTCAGCATTGTTGATTATTTTATGCCACAATCAACATGAAGTTGTGAACAAATTGGATTATTACATTACAAGAGATAAGTTATTCACATTGAGAGAAATTAGAAATAAAATAAGAGTGAATGAATGAATGAGGAAAAAAAACCAAAATGATCACCTAAATTAAAATCAGAATATGAACTTAGTTATCAACTTGCTGAACGTAACTACTCCGTATTTAATAACCTATTTAAGACATCTAGAATTTACATATAAGTTATTATGCATCAATGTTTTGCAGTCGAAACTTGGACTCTTTGTGGTAATCGCATCTGCATGATCAGTAATAATTACAAAATGAAATTAGGCTGTGAAAATTTACTTATTGCAACTAAAAGTAAAAGATGAGCTTGTAAAAACTGACCTTTGATTTAGTTGTCCGCCATCCTGACGAGTTGGTTTCTAGAGGGACAGGGCCTTTAGAAACACTTGTAACACTAGATGGCGAAATTTGCATATGTCCCTGTACAGGGCCTTTAGAAACACTTGTAACACTAGATGGCGAGACTTCCTACAAGTGGTTTTCATTAGAATGTCAAGCTACAAGTATGATTTGCAATTGGATATTTTTTATAGAAAACTTTATATAAATGATAGGGGTGTGCATGAAACCGAAAAACCGAACCTAAACCGAAGAACCGAAACCTAAAAAACCGAAACCGATTGAAAAACCGATGGTTTGGTTTTTGGATTTTGGAAAAACCGAAGTTTTTGGTTCGGTTTGGTTTTAGCATTAAAATAAAACCGATATAAACCGAACCAGTCTTTATAAACATGAGAACAAAAATAAGTTGTGATTGAAGCTAAGGGACGACGAATATGCCCCGCTAGATTAACTATATCATGTCGAGTAACTACTATTTGTTTCATATACTTCTTGTACATGCCATTTATAACACATAATAAGTTATCTTCTATGAGTTTTTTATGTTTATTAGGTTTTTATCGTTGTTATTGTGCTGCTTTATAACGCATAAATAACTTTTCAAGGGTTTTATATGGTCATTTGTTTCTTATTATTATTGTTGTGTCTTTGGTTTTTCTTATTTGGATTGTGTCTTTAAAGCTTTGAAGGTGTTGGTTTATGGTATATACCAAATCGACTTTGCAAAAGCAAAGCTCGATAAGTCGTATAGAAACCGAAAAACCAAACCGAAAATAAACCGACAACCGAAAAACAAACCGACACAAAACCGAAACCGAATGGTTTCTAAAAATCAAAAACCAAAATTTAACAGTTCGGTTTCGATTTTATACAAAAACCGAACCAAACCGAACCATGCTCACCCCTAATAAATGATCATTTTATACAATGATTTCATATTGTTATGTTGTCTTATTACCTCAATACGATAAGATATTTAAGTTTTTTTTTTATTTTTTGTAAAAATAAGACTACCATTGTCAGTCTCTTTGTTAAGTATAAACTCACCCATAGTCTAATTTAATCCATATATGTAACCTTCTAAACCAGTTTCCTAAAAATTAAAGTTATAACTAAAATTTAGATAGCCTCAACAGCGAGCAACCCGATTGATGTTTGTGCTCGAAATAGGTTCAAAACGTTATATGTAATCTGCTTTCATGCATTTTGTGTGTATTACTTCATAATAAACTAAGATGCGCTTACTAACCTTGCTATTCATCGATGCTTCAATATGTTGAATTTCTAGTCTATCAGAATAAAAGAGCAGCTGCAAAATAGAGCCAAATTTTAGAACAATTGACGGAAATGCCCTTCTGACAACTAATTCCATGGCTGGGTATTATTAATAGGCGACTATAAGAGGATATAAAGGGCGTAGAAGTAAAAAAGTTCAGCCAGCTTATAACACATAAATGGGTTAATACGGATTACATTTTTATCTCCAACAAGTCAAACGTGTAACATTTCGTATTTTCAGGTCATTTACGACGCTATTTAAATTCACTATTTATCTTATTTTCTCGTACGCGTTCGCTTTTAAATTTAATAGTTAAGTTAAATCGCGTAAGTTAAAAATTATCGTTTAGCGTAAACGGACACCAAACAAATAAATGTTTACATCAAGCAAGTGTTAAGTAATTATTTTGAGTATAATTATTAACTTTGTTTATTTTATTTTTATTGGTTACGTAAATTGATTTCGTTTCGCGATAAAATTTCGTTTAGGCATACCCGGAACCACAAAAATAATTCTACGCTTCAACAAATACCCACATTTATACCCAATACATAAAAGTTACAAAAATATATCATATATAGCATATATATGCCGAAATTAGTGCAATCTATACAAGGTTATATAAGAAAAATCTTACACTTGGTCAAATGTACCTCATTTGCATTAATACTTAGCCATTCCATGTTGGTTTGACCAAAGACACAAAAACTTGAATCCTTGAAATCCTCTTGATGTTGGTTGAATGTTTTTACTAGCTATTGACCATTTGAATGCATATAAGTGCAAGTAAACATGATAGGTAACTCATAAAACATAAACACTTAGTAAAATTTTCACAAAATCTCTTCCTTTTCTCTCCTTTAGCTCACGGCAAGAAACAAGCCCCCAACCAAATCCATACAAAATTTTATACAACCTATACACATCTATACACATCCATCCTAAGATATTCTAAGGTGTTTCCAAGCATTGGATTACCTTTTTCAAGTATTAATCAAGAAATCAAGATTAGGGTTTTCATTTGGAAACTAGGGTTTTCTTGGTTATAATCTTGGGTTTAAAGTCTAAACAAGGGTTTAGCACTTATTTGTCATCATCCTACATCATCTCATTAAGGTTATCTTAAGCCCTTAACTTTTCATTTATATGATTATATGCATATGTGATGTTTATGTAGTGAAATCACCATTAGGATATGTTTAACTTGTAAACATGGATTTTTCTTGGAAATATAGTTTTATGAGCTTATACACATGTTGTATGGATGGTAATATGAAGTTATAAATGGATACATAAGTATTTTACAATCTTAATTAAGCTTAAAAAGTGTTAATGCAAATTAGGGTTTTAAAAGATCACTTGATATGTTCCAAGTAAAAGTATGATAAATAACATGTTAATCTTGTTTATGAGCTTTTAGTCATGATATATGAACACAAAAATAAAGTCATAATGGAAGTAAAAGACTTGTACACTTTTGGTAAAGTTATAAAGTGTAAAATATAAAAACAAGGTTAAAAATAGACTTAATAAAGTCACCCAAACTTTCTGTCCCAAAAGTGTATAAAAACATACTTAATTTATATTTTTATAAAATAATACGACTCATGACGATTCCGAAAAAGTAAGAAACTTGTCAAACGGATAAATAACGAAAAAGTTATGGTAAAAACAAGTTATACGATAAATAAACGGATTTATAAAAGAATTTTTATAAAAACTTTTTATAAAAATTATTCAAACAGCAAGTTTGATATTTTTAACAAATAATACATATTTTTAGGATTCCAAAATGATAAGAATCGTAATTTTTCAATTAATAACGAACGAGTTATGAATTTCGCGAGTTTACGACAATTAATACTTTTATAAAACTATTTTTATAAAAGTTACTGTTCATGACAGAAAGTTATATTTTTGTAAACCTTATAAATTGATAGGATTTTCAATAACGAGAACGTCCTCGAAAGAATCGTTAAAAACGGAGCTATAACGAATAAAATACGACATTTACGGGTTTTACGACAACAAATACGATTTAAATAAAACTCACGTCTGATGTGAACAGTAAAAGTTACTGTTCACCAGAGGGTCAAAATATGGAAAATGTCAAATTATGATAACTCGTCCTAATACGAAAGCGTGGGCATAAGAAACGTCAAAATCGGGCTTAAAACGCAAAAGTTATGCTAGTTTTACTAAAACGGTAATTATAAACGTTTTAACTTATTAAACACAATTTTACCAAAACCATTAGTTGGTGATTGAGCTATATAGAATTATATGTGGTTATCAAAATACTATATTACTAGGGAGTTTCATAATGAGGCCTCTTCGGGGTGGCGTATCGACGAGTTGCTGGATTTACGATTTAAAGTGTCCTAGCTCCTCATACGTTCACTACACGACCTCTTAATTATGATAGCCCCGAACGATAGTATGATGTGCTATACGACCTTAAATAATCAAAGTGTTTAGTACTAATTACGACCTTATTGGTTAGGTTGCCTTCGGATTCCTTAGTGACGCATTTTTCTATTGTGAATACTTGTTGATTTGCCATTCCTCGAGGTGAGTTCATATTAGTCTCGCATTTCAATCTTTTTTCAATGTTTTATAAAAAACGCGCGGGGAATTAAATGCTCGGTTTTACATAAGTGAACTTATGGATCTTTCTACTACATAAGGTTACATGATATTTTTACTAAAGCCTGATTTGTTTACTACACGATTTGAGATCGTGGATACCTATATTTGAAACCATGAATTTTAGACATGATTGTTTTACTATGGACACAAGTGTTTTTCAAATGTATGCTATCCAGATTAATGCCTGATATTATTGCCTAAGTATCTTCTCTGCCACTTAATCCCTGTTTATCTTGAACCGTTTCAATTGCTAGTGTCGTGAGCTGCGAGTGTTTTGGGTAGATCTATCCGGGATTGCAATCCTCACTTTCTTTGGGGTCACAAGCTATTATGGTGCATGAACATTGAGGTATTACTTCAAGATGTTTTGGCAGAACATCCTATTTTATAGGGCATTTCCATCTATTGTTTAAAGTACGTCTAAGGTTTCGGTTTTCATGTCTATGTGGCTTAGTGCAATAATACTAAAGTGTTTGGACATTGATGAATGTGTTTCTCTTGTCTACATTACTTGTTTGCCTTCGGCATAGGTACTTAGTCCACCATTACTTCGATCTTGTGGTTCCACTTTTAAATACTTCTTGATATGATGAATCAATATTGGATTTTGGGAATGGATTCGGAAATAACACTTTTAAATGATGTAACGTTACTTTTCTTCTGAAAACATTTCTTAATTTATTTCAAGTAACAGCTTTTTACTTAAACCTATGAATTCTCCAAACATTATTGCCCTGACGTTTTTAGCATGGTATTTTCAGGTTATCTATTTTGCTTAGTGGGAGCATTGGGAGCTTCGAGGTCGCGTTTGGATTGTGGTGGTATAATATATATTTTTGAGGCTTAATTAACACTTGGAGTACTATTTGAAAAATGTTTTGACAATGTTTTCTAATACATTATAAATGGAATATGTGTAACTCTGACATTTTTACTAAATTGAATGTGACATTTTATAAAACGTCTCTTTTGAGGTCGTTTTCTGTGACTTGTGCGTTTGGGCTATGAAGTAGCACCCCATAGTGGTATTCCGCTGCGTTGTCATATTTTTGGGGGTGTTACAAAACGGGTAAAACTTTAAAATAGCTAAAAGGTATAACATGTTAAGAAACGAACATAAATGTGTGAGCATACCTTGTTTAGAAACTGCACATTGGCTGAATCGGTTGCAACAACATGTAATCCAAGACAACTGTCTTGATTATTGCAAAAAGTGCAGAAAATTGTATTAAATACACAACCATCTTCTTTACTCCATATTCCCTGTCCAATGCCACTTTCTAAAGTTCTTTCCAAAATTCTCCTATTAACCGATGCGATGTCATATACCACAACGGGTACACTTATGTGGCCCATTGCTATCCCTTTCCAAATTGTTGCTAGGTGCACCATAGATAATGAAGTTACAGAACATGAAACAAAATAATTATTTTCCACTAGACCTAATGGATTTCTACAAAGCGAACAAGATATTTTTAATTCTTTTTTTGTAACATCACCAGAAGTGGTAGATGATGCCTCCGGTACATCCAAAATGCAGGATTGAGGGACACTAAACTTGTTTATTTCTTTAGGTGTTTTAGGATCTGGAGAATCATACTGATCCATTTTAACCGTCACGGGAGGTGAGGATTTTCTTCTTTTATGAACATGTGAATTTACACTTGAATATAAAGGGGATCTGTTATGAGATATGTGTTGCTTTTTAGGAGTATTGAGTGCAGAAGCAGAAGTCGAACAAGGGGAAGTAAACGAATGTGGTAATTGCTGATGTGGAAAACTTGTTTGGATTATGGTCGAATGAAAGAAGTCAACTTCAGAGACAGATTCAACAGTAGTAGAATAAGCTTCATTGATTGGTTCATTCTTCACAGTTAATGGCTCGTTGTAATTAGGGGTTTTCGCAACAGTTGGCTTAAAATCATCATGAGATATATTCATTGATGGTAGCGATGAACACCTGCAACAATATGCTAATTAAAATGTAAAGAGTATATGTAAAAGTCAAACGGGTCAAAACAAAAGGTACACTAGAAGAGGAATGGGTCAAATGGATCAAACGAGTCAAAAACTACCAAAAGTCTAATTTGGTTGTATATGACTTCCAAAACGTTTTATCAAGGAAGTGCATTATTGTTATAGTAATATACTTATACCTGGGTTTTAAAAAGCGAGAAGCGCTCCGCTAAGGGTCAAAAAACCGAAGCGTGGGGCGATGAGGCAAAAGTGCACGCCTCTCGTAGGTGAGGCGCGTACTATGTACAAAACGATTCTAACTTTGTTAGAAAGCATAACTCATACATACAAACAGATCAAGAAGAAATTTAACAACGGTAACAACGATTCATTCCATTCATTCTCAAAATTTGCAATTTCATATCGCTAATAAAAGTCCATTTAAACCCTTTTAGTTTAAATGTCATTTTTAGACCCATAATCACATGAGGCGTCAAAAAGCGCTCCTCGGAGGTGCCAAAAAACACCGCCTTCGATCGCCTTATGTAATGGCTGCGCATCAAGGGTCCCGATGCGATAACCCCACTGCCCGATGCGATGACCCCACTGCCTCGGCTCGCCTCACGCCTTAGGCGCTAAAAGGCACGCTTTTTTAAACACAGACTTATACTAATACTAATAGAATGCAAAATTTGCGGGTTTATAAAGTTAACATACCTGTTTTCGGTCTCCAAATCAATATAAGCTACACGAGTAGTTTTGTCATTCTTGTTGGCTGTCCTTTCTTCCGGACCTTTAGATTCTGTTTTGAGGAGGGAGCAGTCATACTTTTTGGTCGGAACTGCACACTTGTTTATTCTAGTTGCTACTTGAGATGTTGCAGCACCATTTGACCCTTTTGAGTTGATTTTAGTTACTTTAGAGTTCTTCATTTTTGTAAACCAGCTTTTTGACTCCTCCGCGTCAATGGGCTTGACATCAACAGTAGTATAATAAGCTTCATTGATTGGATCCTTCTTCACAGTTAATGGCTCATTGTAATTAGGGGTTTCCGCAATAACAGTTTGCTCAAAATCATCATGAGATATATTCATTGATGGTGGCGATGAACACCTGCATTAATATGCTAATTAGAATGTGAAGAGTATATGTAAAAGTCAAACGGGTCAAAACAAAAGGTACACTAGAAGAGGAATGGGTCAAATGGATCAAACGAGTCAAAAACTACCAAAAGTCTATTTTGGTTGTATATGACTTCTAAAACGTTTTATCAAGGAAGTACATTATTGTTATAGTAATTTACTTATACTAATAGACTGCAATATTTGCGGGTTAATAAAGTTAACATACCTGTTTTCGGTCTCCAAATCAATATAAGCTACACCAGTGTTTTTGTCGCTCTTGTTGGCTGTCCTTTCTTCCGGACCTTTAGATTCTGTTTTGACGAGGGAGAAGTCATACTTTTTGGTCAGAACTACACACTTGTTTATTTTTGTTGCTACTTGAGGTGATGCAACGCCATTTGACCCTTTTGAGTTGATTTTCGTTACTTTATGGTTCTTAAATTCTGTAAACTAGCTTTTTGACTCCTCTACATCAATGGGTTTGACATCAACTGGCTGCATAGAACTTGATTTGCTCTCGACCTATTCTTCCATTGTTTTACATAATGAGCAAACACTGCACCAATTGAAGTAAGACAAAATGAAGCATAGATTGTTAAGAAAAATATAAATATATTAAAAAGAACCTTGATGTCTTTGAAAAATGATTTTAATCCCTCGAATGACTGACCAAAGTCGACATATTGTCTAATCAAATTCCTTAACCATTTAGACAAGTATGCTAAATTTATTTCTTGACGGAACCGCTCATCTGGTTGCAAAAATAACCATAATAAGGACTAACAAAAACTTACAAGCGCAAGAAGATACTAAATTATATTTCACCAAATGATAAAAGAATATATTGTCTATTAAGAAAACTGAATATAGAAAGAAAATAATTTTGAAAAGAGAACTTTGATCCAGATAGCCGGTAACACTGTAAAAAAGCTTATGGAGTGACACACAACTATTCTATGATAGAAAAGACGGTAAAGCTCGTACCTTAAAACGGTAACAATTTCAAGTTTTCAACTTATTTACTTTTAGATAGGCTGCATAGGGTTGTGTTTTATCTAAAACGGGTCAAATCAAAATAAAATTTGCTAAAAGAGGAACCGGTCAACCACGTTGATATTTGAAACTCACCTAGAGCTACTTTTATTGTATATGATCTTCCAAACCATTTTTTTCTAGATTTAGATTATTATGGAAATAATGAGATTTTAGTAACTTCAATATATCCGTAATTTATAATAAGGCCAGACGATTTCTGCAGCAAGCTGCACGAAACCTTATAGGCTGCAAAGGGTTAAAAAGAGACTGTTTATTGGAAAAAAACATAAGAAATGAGCAATATAATGGGATGCATTCTCCTTGATGAAGTTATGAAGTTTAACAACTAGGTCATTCTAAAGTATGCATGAAATTGTTTCACCGCTGAACATATAAAGATCACATAATTAATAGTACTAATATATAAAAAATACAACAATATTAGTAGATTACCTCAGATTTTGGAGCTTGAACCGTAAATAATGTTCAGGCTTGTCCGCTGAATCCATAACCGTGATGTTATTGTTTAGAATGTGATACAACCCGGTTTGGGTTGTATCGGGATAATAGCACCACTTCAAGCGTGTGCGAGCTCCTTAAGAATATAAAGAGAAGACTAGATAATTTATTTGACAAACTTCATTGATTACTTTTCATTAATGAAACAAAACCTTAAATACTAGTTATGTTATGTGATAACTTACATAAACACAAGACTTATCCTAAACATAACAAATAGTTATCCTAAACATTTATCCTAAACAATTGATAACTATGATGGTTATCCCAACCCATCATGAAGTCCATGTGCTTATCCACAGGCGTATCATTCCTCACTCCTTCAAAACCACATCCCCTCAAGGTGTTGTCTTGTATACTCTTGATTCCATGATCCCAAATTCTTCTTTGAATTTTAGCATCCTTCGCTATTCGTTGTTGCTCTTGTCGTCTCAACATTCTCTCTTGACGCCTGAACATTGACTTTTGCTCTAATGGGGACTTCAAAACAACAAGCTCTTTCTCACTAGCTCGCATGTGATCTGGTGGGCCTCCCTTTGAGGTAATGGCGCCAAGATCACCCTTTTTCCCAGCAGAAGATCTGGTTGTAACCGATTTTAATCCATCTTGACACTCCTGTTCTTCATATGTAGCAACCCTACAAAACCCATCTTGACACCTGTGTTCTTCATAGGTAACAACCATACATGTTGACACAGCTTCTACCTTGTCTGACGTATGGAGAGTTGTTTCCTTAATATCTTGTACCTGTACTGCTATCTTGAGGTCGTTTGGTTTGGCGATGATAGTGGTAGCCCTGTCGTCCTCAAAACGGGCTTCGGTGATCCGGGCTAAGGCAAAGGCTTCTCCTAAAGTTTTAGGCCTTGCCCTCAACAGATCTATTTGTAACGCCAACTTAAGTCCGGAGATATAAAACGATGTAAGTAAAGATTCAGAGATCCCCGTTACTCTATTTGCAAGTACCACAAACTCACTCTTATATTCAGTCACTGTAGCCATTTGCAAGAGGTTAGATAGTGCGTATCTCTGATAGAAAGATTTCGTGGGTAGCTTGGGACAATGTCTTAGCGTCCAAACTGAACGGTGGTCTTGGTGTCTCGAGTTTCTTCGCGTTGAATCGTGCTCTTTTGTTGAAGTGGGTGTGGCGCTTCATTTCTGGTGATGGCTCTTTATGGTGTAAAGTTATTCAAGCGATTTATGGCTCAAAGTTTGATCTTCATGTGACCGATCAACCCTCGATTTGGTGCTCTATTTTACGTGAAGTAAAATCTTTGAAAGATTCTGGTTTTGATTTTTCTTCGCATTGTAAGAAGCGGATTGGGGACGGGTCTTGTACTAGTTTTTGGTATGATATATGGTTAGCTGATGCCCCTCTTTGTGTTCAGTTTCCCCGTTTGTTTGCTCTCGAATTGGATAAGGAGATTGTGGTGGCTAATAAAATGGGAGCTTCTTCGGTCTCAGCTTCTTTTCGTCGGGACGTGCGTGATGGAGCTGAGCGGCAGCAGTGGGATGACCTTTCTTCAATTCTGAACTCGGTTGTCCTCTCGTCTTCCAAAGATAGGTGGACTTGTGATTTGTCGGGAGATGGAGAGTTCAAGGTTAAAGTCATCAGAAACTTTATTGATGACTTGTTTCTCCCTTCGTCGGATGTTGCAACGAGATGGGTAAAATTCATTCCCATTAAAGTTAATGTTTTTTCTTGGCGTGCTCGTCGTGATAGGTTACCTACTAGAGTCAATCTTAGCCGTAGAGGTGTTTTGTTGGATTCCCATCTGTGTCCTCTTTGTAATGCTGCTATGGAGGATGTTCAGCATGTTTTCTTTCGATGTGACGTGGCTCGGGTTGTTCTTCGTAAAATTTGTCGTTGGTGGGATTTGGATTGGCAGGAGATTTGTTCTTTCTCGGATTGGGATGCTTGGTTCTTATCCTTTCGACTTTCTTCCCGTCTCAAGTCTATTTTAGAAGGTGTTTTTTATGTTGCTTGGTGGCGGATTTGGAGGCTTCGAAATCAGTTGGTCTTTGACGCTTCGCCTCCTAATCGTTCGACGATTTTTGATGACATTGTTTCTTGGTCCTTTTTATGGTGTTCTAGTAGATGTAATAGAGTTTTTTCTTGGAAGTATTGGTTAAAAATCCCTTATCTTATTTCTTTGTAATGTCTTTCTAGCTCCTTGCTAGTTCTTTTAATAAAGTTGCCGTTTTAAAAAAAAAGATAGTGCGTATCTCGCGTCTTGATTACTGTCATCCGATACCATGAACAATAACTCAAACTTTTTTTTGATGAATAGTAAATGCGATGAATAGTATCTGATGAATAGTAACTCATGAATAGTTTTTTTTTACCTGAATTGGAAGCCCACTCAACGAGAGCTCTCAATGAAAGCACCAATTGATACGACTCGGTTTGGGTTGTATCGGGACAGTAGCACCACTTCAAGCGTGTGCGAGCTCCTTAAAAATATAATGAGAAGACTAGACAATTTATTTGACAAACTTCATTTATTACTTTTCATTAATGAAACAAAACCTTAAATACTAGTTATGTGATAACTCACATAAACACAAGACTTATCCTAAACATAACAAATAGTTATCCTAAACATTTATCCTAAACAATTAATAACTATGATGGTTATCCCAACCCATCATGAAGTCCCTGTGCTTATCCACAGGCGTATCAGAATGAATCGACCAATTACATCAAGAAAAAGAAAAGAAAACAGAATAATTATTATACACCAGATGTGCACACAATTATATAATGTATGAGTTGTCCGTAAAAAACTTACCGAACGAATACTTGGGATCAATCTTGTGTTCTAGAAAACTTTGAAACACACAAAATTCAATCGCTCTTGTATATCAATAAAAAGAACATCGACATAGATTCGTTCTTTTAAGAAAATTGATTTTACATGCACAAGGAGTTAGTTTAAGGATATCTATATTGTTTTAAGAAAATAGAAAAAATCTTAGAACACAGGTCAAATTATACGCATCGGAAGACCACTCACATATAAAAATAGTGTCATCGGCATAAAATAGTAATGTAACAATTGTTATCAAACAAATATTAAATACCCGCGATTTGCGGTGGTATATTACATTAATCAGTTAAGTCGTCACATTACTTTACTTTTTCTGCACCACAAATACCGCATATGTCTATATAATTTGATTTCATACGTTTTCATTTAACTAACTTGTATAACGCAATTTATATTCTTCATCTATTATTGAGTGTATCATCCAAATATTTAAGATCAAAACCTTCTCTTGGTAGTGAGTATAACGACACAAAATCAAAAACATTTTTTCTTGTTTAAAAAAGAAGAAAAATTCTACATGACCGTCTATATATTTTTATTAAAGCCTTTCATATTTTGAGAACTAAATAAACAAATGAAAATATTGAAGCTAAATAACAAATTTGTATTATACGTGTGCAATTAATTTTGTCATCTTTTAGCCATGACTAGCACTCTAAGCATAAAATTATTGCATGCACCATAATTAAATAAAAAAGTAATAATAACAAGATACGTGAATTAAATATATATGGATAAAAATTTCATATTCAATATATATAAGTATGTCAAAACACTACAACATCACACATGGTCACATGCAGTTAAACATGGCAAAATTCACGTTTTTCACCATATGTGTTATGTTTATCATGTTTACGTGTAATCTTTAATATATACTTTTTTTTATAACCTTTACGACTGAAACTTATACAAATTAGACAAACTTTCTCATATTATACGTGTTTTTCGCCATTTCGTTGATGTGTTATGTAAAACCAATTGATTTTCTTACGTACTATTTCCGGGGAAAACTACGCAAAATCGTAGTCGTGTTTTTAGCTTAATATTTTGCAAAATCATATAATCGTTAAATGATGAAACTTATGCATTTGCAGGTATGGAGTTACATATGGCGAAAGATTGTATAGATGCTCATTACACACCTACCGGATGCGACGTTTATATCTGTAATCTTGGTTGTTACGTTAAACTTGGATCGGGTGCTTGGGGAATATGCTCTAGAAATACAGAATGGTTATGTTATCATAAGTGCCCGCGGCCACCGCCAATGAACATGGATGTTGGGAGTTATGGTGCCTCTCCACTCCTTTTCGACGCCCCTTAGTTCCAACCATGTCTTTTAATCCTAATTAACTTAAAGAGTATTGTGGTTATAAGAAGCAACTATACGCGGGTTAAGTAAACATGAACGTTTTCTCACTTGAAGTTTATAATATTGTTATCGTGTTTAGTTGCTTAATTAACTAAATAAAGTAAAGATATCTAGAGAGTTTGTTTGAAAGCATAAAGCAATATGTTCTAAACTTTATTTTCGATTACTTTATGCTTTCAAACAAACTCTCGAAATATCTTATCTTTATTTAGTCAATTAAGCAACTAAAAACGATGACAATATTATAAACTTCAAGTGAGAAAACGTTCATGTTTACTTAACCCGCGTATAGTAGCTTCTTATAACCATAATACTATTTAAGTTAATTAGGATTAGAATACATGGTTGGAACTAAGGGGCATCAGAAAGGAGTGGAGAGGCACCCTAACTCCCAGCATCCATGTTCATTGGTGGTGGCCGCGGGCACTTATGATAACATAAACATTCAATATTTCTAGAGCATATTCCCTAAGCACCCGATCCAAATTTAACATAAAAACCAAGATTACAGATATAAAGGTCGCATCCGATAGGTGTGTGGTTAGGATCTATACAATCTTTCGCCATATGTAACTCCATACCTGCAAATGCATAATGCATATGTGTCATTATGTAACTATTATACGATTTTGCAAAATATTAAGATAGAAACATGACCAACGATTTTGCGTAGTTGTCACCGCAATTAGTAAGAAACTCAATTGGTTTTACATAACATATCAACGAAACGACGAAAAACACTTATAATATGAGGAAGTTTGTCTAGTTTCTATAAGTTTCAAAAGGTTATAAAAAAAGGTATGCATTAAAAATTACATGTGAACATGATAAATACAACACATATGGTGAAAAACGTGAATTTTGCCATGTTTAACTGCATGTGTGATGTTGTAGTGTTTTGACATGCTTATATATATTGAATATGAAATTGTGATCCATATTTATATAATTCACGTATGTCGTTATTATTACTTTTTGTGCATCAAAGTATGTGATATTTTTTATTTTATTATGGTGCATGCTTAATTTTATTCTTAGAGTGCTAGTCATAACTAAAAGATGACAAATTTTATTGCACACGTATAATTGATAAATTTTATAACACACGTATTATACAAATTTGTTATTTAGCTTCAATATTTTCATTTGTTTTTTTAGTTCTCAAAATAAGAAAGGCTTTAATAAAAATATATGGACGGTATAGAATTTTAATTTTTAGCTTAAGTGGATGTTATGCCATATTGATCTCGTGCATATAGCGTTAGTCTGAGAATTATATTTTGGTAAACCAAAAAAAAATGTCTTCGATTTGTCGTTTTGTGCCGTTATACCCACTCCGAAGAGAACGTTTTGGTCATACATATTTATCTCTGCTCTAAAAGATAATGATATGATTGTTACGTAGTTTCAAATTCATCCTTGATACAGGAACTGTTGCTTAAAGTGATGGGATTGCTATCAAAAGATAGCTGTGCTTAGTAATCACCAATTGTTAATACTGTTATCTATAGATTGATGTTTAATAGGTCAATATCATATTTATAAGTTATGAGATTAACATTACAAGATAGATTTGTCAAGTAATCAATAATTGTATATTTAGTTTTGGTTTGTATTATAAGTTATCATGCTATTTATTTAACTCTAAAAATACATAACCCAGTTTACAGATATGTTTCTTAACTATTGACAAGAGTTTTTGTATTTTGATAAATTCAAATACTAGAGATACATAAACCGATGTATCTCTAGTATTTGAATTTATCAAAATACAAAAACTCTTGTCTAGGGGTGAGCATCGGGTCGGAACCGAGCCGAGCATAGAAAAACCGACTCGAAACCGAAACCGAAATAAGGAATTTTGCAAACCGAGAACCGAACTTAGTTAACCTTATATAAACCGAAACCGAACCGAATAAGGTCGGTTGGGCTCGGTTCAGTTATGTAGTTCGAAACCGACTAAGTGTCGGGTTTGAGCCGAACCGAACCGAAACCGAACCGAACCAACAAAACCGAAATACATATCCAAAACCAAAAACCGAACCGAATAAGCTCGGTTCGGCCCGGTTTGTCGGGTCGGGTCGGTTTTCGGTTTAGTTTGCTCAGCCCTAGTTTATAAATGTACTGAAGCATTACCATATATGTAACTAGACATGCACAAATCGGTTAACCGGTTTCGGTTTTGGTCAACCTTTCGGAAAAACCGGTTGGGCCGGTTAACCGGTTCGGGTCCAAACCGGTAGTCGGGGGGAAAAACTAAACAAGGTTTTCCCGCTTGTTTACACAACTGAATATATGTTTTACTACCCGATTTAAATATATCTTTTAACATTTGTTTAAAAGATTCTTTCATTACATCTATCCGGAGCACCGCTAATCCGGCTTGCACAACCACGTTAATAATGTGTGCAACAAATTGACTATAATAAAATATGTCGTCTATAGGTGGACTGTATTTTAATTATAGTCTACCAATGGCTTTTGTATTGTTGCCTGCATTATCCAACGTTATTGAAAAAACTTTTTCTTCTAAATGAAATGCGATGAACACTTTTCTGAACATCTGAAACAAAGCAACTCCCGTGTGAGGAACCGGGAAGTCTTCGAATGCAATGGTACGCTTCATCATTTTCCAAGTTTCGGGATCAATCCAATGTGCGGTAACACAAAGGTACGAACCGGGCAAACCATAAGGAGCGGACCAAACATTCGTTGTTATGTTGACACTAGCATTTAAATTCAAAAAATCATATATTAATTGTTGTTTATAACACAGTTTCATTGCATCGCGTTTTAGAGTAGTACGACTTACATGATTATACTTTGGTTGAAGATGGTTTTGAAACACCCTAGTCATTCGAGGGTTGTCAAAGTGGTTGAACGGCAAGGCTTCTTGAATCACCAAACCCGCGAATTATTCACGAACAACATCCGGATTGTACACAAAAATACTCCCATCTCGAGCCATAGACGATTCACCCGCTTCCGGAACCGACTTGAGTGCTTCACAATACTTTTGGTTGATATGAGCCTTTAACGTCGAGTTGGATCCCAATGATAAAAAATAAAAGCAAAGCTTACATTGAGCCTTGGTCGTGCCATCCGACATCTTACAAAGGTTGGATTTTTTCCAAATGGCGGGGTTTCAGGTGCAAGGTAAAACTTCAAGAATCGTCGGTGCACTTTAAGAACCAACACCGGTGGTAGTTGAACTCGATTGAGTTGTCATTAGTGAAAGAAATCTAGTTTTGATTTTAAGAGTGTTTTTTGCTTACGATTGTGATTTATGAAAGTATTCAACCAACACACAACCCTTCTATTTATACTAAACATATAATGGCAAAATGGTAAATATTACATCCAAAAATAAAAAAAACGTTCCTCCCCGGTCCGAAATTCAAATTTATAAAAAGAAACCGGCCAAAAACCGATTAGGAACTGGTTAGTCCAAACCGGTCGGAAAAAACCGGTTTTATAGCTTGAAAACCCAAACCGGTTGGGAACCGACGGTTTGGCCAAAAACCGGACCGCTTTTGGTCAAACCCGGTTTTGACCGGTTACGGTTTTTGGTTTTTTTTCCGGTTTTGGTTTCGATTTTCGGTTTTTTTTCCTGTCTATATGTAACATGTGTAATGATTGTCGCATGTTCATGATATTCGTTGGTAATCAATGATGAACTTCATCAAACTAAAGTATATATTTATTCAACTAATCAAATAAAAAATGGTGACAACAATATTATAAATTTACGTAAGCAAATCTTTCTATTTAGTATTTACTCAACCTTGATAGTATAAAGCAGGATTGCTCGCGCGTTGCTGCGGGGCGTTAATTTTTTGCGCGTTGTTGTGGAGCATTATTATTTTTTATTTTTTTATTTTGTGCTGGTTTATTTTTTCGGCCTCATTTTAATAGTTTGTTTTTTTCTTATATGGGCTTATGTGTTGGGCTCATGTTTAAATGTTTGTTTTTTTGCTATACGGGTTTTTTTTTAATATAATTTTATGGGGACGTGTGCTTTAAATGAGAATTGCACGTTACTGCTGGGCATTTTTTTATTGCATTTTGTGCGGTTTTATTTTTTCGGTTTCATGTAATAGTGCGGGTTTATTTTTGCGTTAAAATTTTATTTTTATTTTTTTCTATTTTTTATTTGTGCGGCTTTATTTTTTCGGTCTCATGTTTAATAGTTTTTTTTATATGGGCTTATGTGTTGGGCTTCATGTCGCGGAAATTTTTTTAATCTGAATAAATCAGCACTTTTGTAATTTTTTTTTCTATTTTGCGCCTAGCGATTTTTTGTTACATTGCCTAAAAAAACCAAATGGGTCAGCCCAAAGGACCGGTTATTGGGCTTGTGATGGGCCAAATTCATTTGGCTGCACAATACGACGTCGTATTGTGCGCCTTTTGAGTATATACAAGCAAAAGTATTCGCGCGTTGCTGCGGGCCGGGTATGTTTTCGTTAGTGCGGGGCGGTTTTTTTTAAATTGGTGTCGACAATTATTTTTTTTAGGATTTTTTGTTTTTTTGTTTTGTTTTTGTTTTTGTTTTTAATTTTATTTTTTGGTTTTTTTTATCAAGCAAAATAGACCGCGCGTTGTGGCTGGGCCTCATGTTTAATAGTATGTGTTGGGCCTCATGTCGCGGGTATTTTTTAATCTGATTAAATCAGTATTTTTGTAAATTTTTTTCTATTTTGTGCTGAGCAATTTTTTTTATATTGCCTACTTAAAAAAAACTTATGTGTTGGGCCTCATGACGCGAGTATTTTTTTTATCTGATTAAATCAGTATTTTTGTAATTTTTTTCCTATTTTGTGCCGAGCAATTTTTTTTTATTGGGTTTTTTTTTCGGTCTCATGTTTAATAGTTTGTTTTTTTATATGGGCTTATGTGTTGGGCCTCATGTCGCGGGTATTTTTTTATCTGAATAAATCAGTTTGTATTTTTTTCCTATTTTGTGCCGATGAATTTTTTTTATATTAACTACTTAAAAAAAAAGGGGCCGGCCCAAACTGGGAGCCCAATGGGTCGATACTGTAGCGGGTACAGTAGCAAGGCGGCAAAAACGCCGTCGTTTTATGCGGCTTTTGATATATACAAGCAAATGAACCCGCGCGTTGCGGCGAGGCTAATTTTTTCCCGAATAATTTTTTTTTACGTTTCGAGGGTTTTTTTTTTGGCGATGCGTTATGCGGGGCTAATTTTTAATATTTTCTTTTTTTGTATGATTCGGGGGAAAAAATTTGCGTTGGGACGGGTTAATATTTTCTTTTTTTGGGACGGCTTTGTAAATTTTTTTACGGGAATTTTTGTGTAAGAAAATCGTAAATAGTTAAAAGGTGAGGGTCCGTTATATATATTTTTTTTTACTTTGGGCCAATTTTCGGTCTGTTAGGTTTTTTTTTTTTTTTGCTAATTTTTTTCCGGATATTTCTTTTTTTTGTAGGGTTCGGAAAAAAAAAAATTGCGTTGGGACGGGTTAAATTTTTCCCGAATATTTTCTTTTTTTGGGACGGTTCGATATCTTTTTATTTGGGGTTATGATGTAACAAGTCTGTGAACAATAAAAAATTTGACTGTGTTTTTTTTTTGTTAATTTTTTTACGGGATTTTTTGTGCTAAGAAAAACGTAAAATAGTTAAAAGTTGAGGGACGTTTGTTTTTTTTTTTAATTAGGTTGGGCCAGATTTCAGGCTAATTTTGAGCTAGTTTTTTTTTTTTTACTTTGGGCCACATTTTATGCGAATTTTAAGCTAGTTTGTCGACAAATGTGTATATTAGTAATAATTTTTTTTATATGGCTTATGTGTTGTGCCTCATGTTTAAAGTGTTGTTTTTTTTTGCTATATGGGTTTTTTTTAATATAATGAGTTGTACGTTTGTGACCATATCGATTATTTTAAAGTTATTAGGTATCGAAGATGTTTCCGCGGGTATTTTTTTTATCTGAATAAATCGAAACTTTTGTAATATTTTTTTTCACTCCTACTTCGTGCATACAAATTTAAAAAAAAAACAAAAACAAAATAATTTAAAAAAAAAAAAAACTAAAATTAGGCTGGCTCAAAATGAGAACCCGTTACTGTAGCAAGTGGCCCACTGTCAAAACGACAGTGGATTTGACGCCTAATGTGTATATTAGTAATTGTATTGTACTCCCTCCGTCCCATATTAAGTGTCCATTTTTGACTTTTAAAAGTCTTTTTTTTCAACTTTGACCTTAATTATTTTTTCTTATGAGAAAATCGTAAATAGTTAAAAGTTGAGGGACCGTTTTGTATTTTTTTTTACTTTGGGCCAGATTTCAGGCAAATTTTGAGCTAGTTTTTTTTTTTTTTTTACTTTGGGCCACATTTTATGCGAATTTTAAGCTAGTTTGTCGACAAATGTGTATATTAGTAATTGTATTGTAATTCTTATGTCCATAAACAGTGCCTTATTGGATAGGAAGACATAGAATGTTAATGACATGCAACCTATTACGAGAAATTGCATGTTACTTAAAAACCAAAGGACTAAAAACGCAATTTGAACATGTAAAATTGACTTGGAGTCAACCCTTTACTCTTTTAACTTCATTTCATCTTCCTTTCATTTTAATTTGCATTCATTCACTCACCTAAAATTCACTCGCAAAGACTTCTATCCAATTGGTAAACTGTAAGTCTTTCTATACTCTAACTAACTACTATTTAATATTACAATATAATAACTACACAATTCCAAATGTTGGACGGATCTAAGGAAAAACAGTCTCCAAATTGTTAGTATTTTTTTATCTTCTTTTGTAAATTAATAACCCCAAAACTTTTTATGGAATTCTTAATTTTCGACAGATTTAGTGTTAATTTTCGCAAAAATTTTATGGATCATCTGTTCAACGACTTCATGCACAAAGGAATTCATGCTTTTAGAGATGATAGAGAGTTGCCTAAAGGAGAAGAGATATCTCCTCATCTCTACAAAGCCATTGAAGAATCGAGGTTTTTGATTGTTATCTTCTCCAAAAATTACGCTTCTTCATCATCGTGTCTGAGGGAACTTGTCAAAATACTTGAGTGCAAGCTTATTGAAATCCCAAAACACGAGGTTCGGATTATCTTTTATGATGCCAAGCCTGATGTGGTGAGGAAACAAAAAAGGAGTTATGCCGAAGCGTTCAGTAAGCACAAAATTTCAAATGAAACAGAGGTTGATAAATGGAGAGAAGCTTTATCCATGGCAGCTAACTTATCTGGATGGGATCTCGAGGACATGACAAATGGGTAAATTTCTTGTTTCCTGCGATTATTTTTATGCTGGTTGTTCACTCCCAAACATCTCTATTACTAAAGATTAACACTGTAGTTTTCTTTTTCTTTTTCTTTCATGGTTAATAGGTATGAGCACAAGTTCATCGATTGCATCTCCAAAGACATACTCAAAATATTATGTGACAGGCCCTTGCATGTTGGTGAAAACCTGGTTGGCATAGATTTCCATTTCGACATATTAGACTTGTCACGCTTTGTTGTGTCAGATAAGGTTAACATGATTGGAATATGTGGTATAAGCGGAGTAGGAAAGACTACGCTTGCCAAAGCTATTTATAACTCGATGCATACCCACTTTGACGCAAGTTGCTTTTGTGATGATGTCCAAGAAGTCGAAAAGCGGCAAGGCCTAACTCAAGTCCAGATGCAAATGATATGTAAGATCCTAAAAACAGAAGATGTGAAGATATCAAGTGTTGGTGAAGGAACTATGGTGATAAAGCAAAGAATGGCATGTAAGCCGATCCTGCTTGTTTTGGATGATGTGAATAATGTGGGGCAGTTAGAAGCACTAGCAGGTTCACCTAACTGGTTCTTCGCTGGAAGTCTTATTATTTTCATGGGTAAAGACAAACAATTGCTAAGGTCTCATAAAGTGGATGATATTTATGAAATGGAGTCTTTAGATGATTATGACGCTCTTGAGCTCTTTAGTTTATATGCATTTGGGAAAAGGAATCCTGCAGAAGATTTTGAAGAATTTGCTTCCCAAATTGTGAAATATTTGCAAGGTCACCCTTTGGCTTTGAAAGTTTTTGGTCGACTATTGTATAATAAGTCTCTGTATGTTTGGAAAAGCGAGATGGATAGACTCCAAACATATCCTAATTCAGAGATAGTACAAAAACTTCGACCAAGTTTTGATAGCTTGGCATCTGATCAGAAGAGAATGTTTCTTGACATTGCATGTGCCTTTATTGGGGAATATAAAGATTTTGCTGCAAGTGTACTAGACAGTAGTCAATGTTCTGCAAATGCTATTATTGAAGTTCTAGCTGATAAGTTCCTAATAACAGTATCTAAAGATCGTCTTCAAATGCATGAATTGATTCAAAGCATGGCAAGGGAAATTATACATGAAGAAATCAGGCAGAGTCATAGAAGATTGTGGATTTCATCAGAGGATTACGATGTACTCGATGTAAACAAGGTATGAGTATAGGGAATTGCCTTTATTGATTTTTTTAATAAAAGAAAGTGCAATGTGATGATCGTTTATTTGTATCTAGGTAACAGAAGAAGTTGAAGTTCTAGTCCTTATGCTAAAGAAAAACTGTCAAAATATTCCCATAGATGGACAAGCTCTTACACGTATGAAAAACTTGCGGATCCTAAAAATATGCTTTCCGAAAATCCAAGGACGTTGGCAGCCATTTGCAGTAAACTTCTCTGGAAGACTGGATTTGCTGTCCAATAAATTAAGGTTGCTATATTGGCATGGATTGCCTTTAAAGTTCTTACCGTCAGATTTTTATCCGGAAAACATTGTTACCATCGATCTGTCGTACAGCCACATAAAATATATTTGGACGACACCTAAGGTATATAATTACTTGTTCATACTTTATATTTCCTGGTTAACACGTAAGGTATCTAATCCTTTTCGTTTGTGTTCTTGTTGTTAGTGTTTTCGAAGGTTGAAATCCATGAAGCTAAGGTATTGTCTTTACCTTACAAGTACCCCTGACTTCACAGATATTGCAAATCTCGAAGAGCTAATTCTTGAAGGTTGTAAGAACCTGGTTAAAGTTCACCCATCTATTGGAATGCTTAAGAAGCTTCTTGTCTTGAATATGAGAGACTGCACATGCCTTAAGAGTTTTCCTTCCAAACTGGAGATGGATTCTCTTCAGATCCTGATTCTCTCGGGGTGCTTAAAACTGAGAAAACTGACTCAAGACTTGGGCAGGATCAAAAGCTTAACGGAGCTTCATATTGATCGAACTTCCATTACAGAACTTCCTTTGTTTGGTCAACAAGAGAGTATCCGGTCTAGATGGTGTACTTCAATAACTGCTCCTTTTGTTTTACTAAGTAAACAACAATATCCCCAAAGGTCAGTTTCATTGGCAGGTTTCCATATGTTAAAGTCTCTGAATTTCAGCTACTGCAATTTAGAACAAGTGCCTGATGCCATTGGAGGCTTATCATGTCTATGGGATCTAAACTTGGAAGGTAACAATTTTACTAGCTTGCCTGGAAGTTTGAGTCAACTTTCTCATCTTCAAACTCTTGTTGTTAATGGTTGCAAGAAGCTGGAAGTGTTGTCCGAACTTCCACATACCCCACTACAACATAATGTTAACTTAGGGTCGACATTTTCGACCCTAAGACACAAAGGGTGTCGTCCCTTAGTGTCTTGGGACGACAATGTCGACCCAAGAACATCGTCCCAACCATCTCGTCTCTAAATTCTATGGGACGACTTTTTTCTTTGTGCTTTGGGACTCATCTATCAATTCCAAGGATCCACAACCCGATTTTCTTCTTTCTTTCGGTATGCGGGTTTCCAGAATAAGATATGTGAATTTTTCCGTTTTCCAGGAAGTTCCATTTACAGTATGGATATACTATATGATGGAAATAGCATCCCAGAGTGGTTTACAAATAAAAGTATGGGAAATCATGTAAAGGTAGAATTGCCATCAGATTGGTGTTATGATAAGTTTAGGGGATATGGAACTTGCGTTGTTTTAAAAAGAAAAAGGGCTTTCAGCACATTTAAAGGATACACTGTAAACAACTTTGATGGAGCTCTTTTAGGAGATTGGCTTTCATTCTACAACGAGAGGCCAATAAGAATCAATGAGTCATATATGATATGGTTACATTATACAACGGCTACATGGAAGCATTGGAAGAAAGCAAAGAATTTTGTTACATTTTGTTTCAAAAATGAAGATATTGAAGTGAAGGAGTGTGGAGTAAGACTTGTTTGTGATGAAGATTTAGAGCAAGATGTCACAAACTCGAGTATGTTCCCACCTCCATCACAACATGGTGGGGCCATACGCTTGACTGGGCCTCGTGTTATCATCCGGTGGTCGGGTAGTCAACAAAGTGTTATATTTTAATCGTGGATGTTATATTTTAGTTTTTTTTTTTTTTGGTGAAAAAGTGTGAAGATATATATATTACCACAAAATGCAAAGGAATGGTCACTGGAGTTACCCAGTGCCAACCAGGCTATTATACTATCAGAAACATACTACTATAGTTGATTCATTACTTCACATCTACTCACCAACTAATACTACATTTCCTAATCAATACTGCAATATTTATGGAATTCCAGTGAAGCAAACCATAAACAGCAACATTATTAGGCCTCATATTAGTTCAAGTCTTACAACAAAGACTACATTTCCCTCATGAAGGAAGTGACTATGATCATATTGCACCATAGACCTTGCATCCATGAAAGGCTTCATCTTTGAAGAAAACTTGTTACTACTCACAGCATATTACATTTCCTCTTGCAAAGACCTACTCTGACCATAATGTAGCATCCATTCTCACATTCATAGTCAAACAAAGCGGTGGCGGAGCCAGAAAGTATAGTCGAAGGGGCATCAAAACAACAAAAAGATCCAAATTTTTTAGCTTTTTTAGAACAAATCGGGTCGGGTTGGGTTTAACATAAAGGTAACAAAAGTGTTTTAATGCGATGCAACACTAAAACAAAAAAAAACCTATGTCTTTGCTCGTCAAGATAAAAACCATGTCTTTAACAACATTGTGCTAGTTATGAAAACGAACTCCCAAAACCAGTGAACTAATAAGACTACAAATAAAAAATAATATAAAGATTGAATTAATACTCACTACCAAGAAACATATGCTAGTACAAGTACGAATAGCAAGAGTTGGTCTTATATATTTTGTGTGTTCGCAAGAGCTTGGTTGGGGGCATCGCCCCCACTACCACCAACATGGCTCCGCCCCTGAGTCAAAGTAACCATCTGCCACGTAGCATCACGAAGCCCAACCATCTCTGTATCTCTTACGAATTGATTCCCAAACACCCATTCTATCCATTTTAACATTCTGCAGGCTTTCTTCTTCCAACTTCATATTGCTTCTATCATTCCTCATTGATAATAACCTCATCATCTCTTTGCTTGTTCAATTTCACTTTCCAAATTTCCTCAATTCTATCTACCTAAGCAGAATTTTTAATTTTCACCCAGACAATTTGAATATGATAGTGTTGATCACAACCTTAAGAATAGTTTCCCAATCTCTTCTTTCATTAGCAAACAATCTCTTATTTCTTTCAATCCATATGAAATAAACATAGGCTGCCAGACTTATTCTTCTGATTATGGTCATAACAGATTTGTTAAATGGACACATTGAGGCTTGATGGATGATACTTTCCCAAACATTACTCATATTATGTTGCTAGGCATCATTTTAAGCAGACCTTCTGAGTAATGGCAAGCAAAGAATAAATGACCGTGTGAATCACGACAAGTGTTGCATAAAGGACAATTAGCCAGGTGGCAATTTTAGACCATTGGTTAAATTTGGGTTTAGTCGGTTAAATATTTTTAAGGGATGAGTCTAAAATCTAGATGGGTCTCTTTTAAATTTATAGATGGGTCTAGCATTTTTCTCTTAATATTATAGATGGGTCTAGTTGGGTAAATACTTTTAAGGGATGAGTCTAGTTGGGTTTCCCTTAATATTTATTGATAGGTCTAGTTGGGTATAGCATTTTCATCCGTTTTTAACGTTTTTATACGTTTTTATACGTTTTCGACCGTTTTTGACTGATTTCGACTTATTTCAAACGATTTCGAACGTTTTCGACCTATTTCGACCATTTTCGACCGATTTCCACCGATTTTCATCGATTTCAACCGTTTTCTACCAATTTCGACCGTTTTTGACCTATTTCGACCGATTTCGACAGATTTCCACCGATTTCGACCGGTTTTGACCTATTTCGACTGTTTTTGACAGATTTCGACTGATTTCGACCGATTTTGACCGTCTTCGACCGATTTCGACCGTTTTCTTACGATTTTCTAAGTTTTCGTCCGTTTTCGTTTGTTTTGTACGTTTTTGTACGCTTAAATACGTTTTTGAACGTTTTCAAATGTTTTATACGTTTTAGTACTTTTATAAGAATGTATAAAATCGTATGAAGACGTATAAAATGTACGAAAACGAACGCAACGTAGGAAAATAAAGAAAAACGGAGAAGGACGTACGTAAACGAACAAATCGTACAAAATGGACGGAAACGTACAAAAACGTTTCGTAACGATTAAAAACGTAAGAAAAAGGTCAAAACGGATGAAATCGGTCGAAAAGGTTCGAAAACGGACGTAAAGGTTCGAAAACGGTCAAAATCGGTCAAAAACGGTCGAAATCGGTCGAAAACAGTGGAAAACGGTCGAAAACGGTTGAAATCGTTCGAAATAGATGGAAAACGCACGAAGACGGTCGAAAGCAGACAGCAAACGTTAAAAAAAATTAAGGTACCAAACCCATTTAGACCCATGACCCAACCCATCTATTTTGCCACCTCTACACTTTACCAAGATACCATTTGATCAATCTATCTTCAGTTACCAATCTTCCTTGTACAACCAACCACAATA